>JAOBAT010093404.1:0-17147 GCA_026413305.1 Hydrozoanthus tunicans | reverse complement strand
GAGTGTGATGTACACGAAGAGGAATATGTGGAAAAACCAGTGGTAAGCTTAATTAAGTGGGGGGTGGGGGGAGTGGCCCCCTCCGGCTCCCTGGTTTCGCCGCCAAGGAGCTTGTTCTTAAGTTGTTCTTAAATCTTGGCCAATCCGGGAATCGTTCTTATAAAAAAAACATATACTTTTCTCATGTAAGTTTTTCGGGCAAAGCATTAAGCGTGTTAAAAACAAATCCTTTAATCACAAGCTTCTTATTTATCTAATTCAAGCCGTAGAAATAAGTTTGCTTTCCAACAGGCCACGTACCTAGTTTGAGCTGTACTTACCTAAAAACTCGGCTCCAAGGTTAAACTCCTGTTCTAAGTACGACTTACCGCCCAAAATAATACCAACCTACAACAAAAAATGATAACTTTATAGAAACACTAACAGTTTCGTGCTAACATTTCCACTAAGTGACTCGTTGCAAAACACTGATGTAAATAGTTTTACTGGAAACCATTTCAAAGCCGATTAAAAACACTTTAGTTTAGGTGACTCACAAGCAAACAAGTGACAAAATAATTTGTCAAACTAAGGAGATTATTGTAAAGGTATCTAAATGTATAAAACTTAGAGGATAAACGTCGTTTCTCAAGCACGAATTCATCAAAGACTTTTCGAGTCAAAGCAACTCCGGGCCCCAAACTTTGAGTGACTGATCCTAGTTGAGCTGTGGTAGTCCCTCGAGCTCTCTGCTCCCGCTAGCCCGAACAAACAAATGTAGCCATGTGAACAGGAAAGGGTATGCAACACTTGCAAAAAAAGTTTTGTTGTGGCAGGGGAAAGCCCCAGTAGACCGCATTTCTGATGACGCGTTAGAAATATTTGAGTTGAGGAACACATTATCAAACCTGATGTATAGATTTAGACGTCAAAAACTGACAGAAGTCTTGTTGCCTTTAACGGAAATGGCACACTTTCGCGTGCGCGTTTATTCTCTCCAAGTACAAAATAAAAGTGATTTCTCTCCCAATGTATATAGCATATGTTGAATGAAAAAAGGTGTCTCTGTTTTAATATTAGTTTTTAACAATTTTCAAAGTCCAATCTTTTCAAAACGAGTTGCTTGTCGGTTAAATCACGGTTTCTTTTGTGTCCACTGCGTCAACGACAATGCTAAGAGTCACTGTTTTGGACTTACAATTGTACACGATCACCTGTCCAGACATTACCGGAATATAAACTTTTGAAGTTAACAAAATCACCAAAGAACTGAAAAACAAAACTAAAAAAGCTAAAACACTTTCAATTCTAAATGCTCTGACCACATCTTTATTAGTGGAACAGCGATCTCGCTCTAAAACACCTCCAATAGCGTCCAAAACACACACCAGATACAAAGGTAAACTCAAGGTAGGCAAACTTTATGTTCATTTTATTTTGATTTTGAAGTTTTGAATTAACTTTGAAAAGTTGTAAAGAACGAAATAATAATGTCATTGAAATGAAAACAGAGATGCCATTTTTTGTTTCAACATGTGCAACCAGAGTACCCCATGAAAACCAATCATCGCTAGACATAACACCTGAGCTTGGAACTATATAAACTAAAACTATTTTCCCGAAACTGGGGGCACGCGTTCAGCGCCAGGAACAACCATTTTCCCGGGGCGCTTTTCCCTCCATTTGTATCCGACGCACCGCCCACAAACGGCAAACGGAGGGAAAGGCACCCTGCATGGCAACGAGGTCGCGCCAAGAAGCCAAGTTGTCTTGTAAGCGTTGCACTATACATCGTCACAGGAGTGGCACATTGCCGAAGGCGAAATTTGAAATTTAAAACCCGTTTGCAGCAGTGAATTTGAGGAAATCTTACGCAAAAGAGCTGGGTTTAGATGGTAGAAGTGATAGACTCCAAGTCGCAACTAATGCGCCGCATACAAAAGGAGCCAGCTACCAGCTACTTTCTGCCACTGAGATGTTTATTTTGACTTTCGACCATCGTTAGACTTGGCAGGTTTTGCTGGTCTTCGACGACTGTTTGTGCTACAAAAACAGACTGCCCTGTTCCCACGGCATGTTGTCCGAAATGGTGAGATAAACTAAGCATTAACAGAGATGAAACTTTTTAGTGTAACTGATAAATTTATACAAGTTTAAAAAATACCTTCTTTGCAAACATATTAACTTCTTGTGGTATCTCACTGGAAGTAAGGTCTGCTGTCATTTGAGCAGAAAACATAGAAAGTATGATGGTGCCCGCTAGCATCCACAGTACAGCGGACACCCGACCAAGACACGTCTTCGGAGCGATGTCTCCGTACCTGCGAAGAGTTGAGAAAAGATCGGTGAGTGAAGTAAGCGCAGCATCAACAACAATAAAATGACAAATCTTGAAGGGAAACAGCTTGGTGGCCTTTTATGAGGTTGGTTGCTTTGAATGAAGTGAAACAACAAATCCACGTGAGTAATTCCGAGGATCACTACATAAGAAGATTATGTAATCCAATTTAAGATTTCATTCGCACCAACTGCTTATATTGTGAGATCTCGAATTGCTGTTGTTTAAATTGGTTTTTTTTTTGCTTTAATATGTCTTCACAGGACCAAGGAATATTTCTTAATTGATCCACAAAATTCTAACATTTGTATCAGTACAACTTTTAGATGTTTTATTAATTATCATCCAACAAGGTATAAAAGTTTTTAAGCAACAGATAAGGTAGCAACAGTATCGTTGGCCATACCCTACTGTTGTCATGGTAACGAATGCCCACCACACGCCTTCCCCTGCTCCCTTGTGAAATACAGAGGGAAATTGTTCTTTGTTGACTCGGAATTCCTAAAAAGTAATAACAAAGAATTTTTACACAAGATGCGAGTCCTTAAGGACATATTTTAGGATGCTTTATAGTAATTGCAGTTTTTAAGTTTATGCAAAGAAGGTGTTTGTATTTCTTTGTATTTATTTTTGTTTATGCAAAGGAGGTGTTTTGTATTTCTAGAGTATGTATCTTAATCAAACAGTAAACGAAACACGGAAGATGTAGCATTCGAAGTATGAGCGTAACTTGCCCCGATTCTTATGTTTCAAGCCAGTTTCTCTTTTGTGAATGGCTGAAGGCTTCCAACTTGCAGTAAATACTTCGATCATCGAAAAAACTACCATGCAGCTTCTTCGCCATTTTTTTCACCGGGCTGGTTTGAGCTTTATTGTTCGAGTTTCCATTCAACAGTTGGAGGTTTTCTCTTTGCAAAGTTCTCAACTCGTCGTTGTCTGCCAACAAATACTGAATCACACATTATGTACAGCTGGTCTTGCTCAATCACTGAAAGATTTAGACCTAGATGAAAACATACAAAAGACCCGCGGATAGTTTTTTAAGGTATGTAGAATTTGTTTAAGTATTTGTCAAAAGTAAACTCTGGTATTAATTAAAAATAAGGCAAGGATAATATTCTAAATAGAAATAGAGCCAAATCCCGTTCTTGTTACTATAGAGAAAACAAAAAGAGAGAAAGAAACAATTGTCAGATGCAAAAAAAAAGAGCGTCAATGTCAATTTGTACAGCCGCCCACCGCGAGAAGGCGGGAAAATAATGCTCGTGCGCAGCACAATTTGGTTTCGGTTTATCAATCTCGACGTGTGATTAGGAAGACACGTCGTTTGTTGCTGCACCCAAGCAAAGAAAAGAAAACAACACCGACAAGATACCGTGTCGATTTTTTGTATTAACTCTTACAAAAACAAGAGCACCCATTAAAAGTCTAACCTGTTTAACTTCAGACAATCAAATCATCAGCAGGAAAAATGGCGGTCCGATATTTTATCGCGTCCAATCTCTAAATGGTTCAGAAGTTTTAAAGCTTTTTAAAAATGTCTGTAAGGGCCACTGTTCTATGTTTAGGTTTTGTAGGAGTTGAAGTCTCCGTCAATGTTTTTTTTCAATTCAGTTTCAGAAACCTTCAGAAAGGAGATTCGGCTTGAACAATGAAGCTAAACTTTATATTAACAGTTACACAATAGGAACTTTGCCAAGTCGATGGAAATTTTATTCAAGAATAGCGGTCCGAAATTTAAATTCAGCTTTTCACCAAAAATGAATCCGACACTTGCACGACTTATAAAAAAACGTCGAGTGTAGTCATCACCTCATAAAGTGTTTGGCATTTTAGTATAAAAGTTGGTCAATGTACGAATAAATCTGAAAACGACTCATCCGAAAGCTTTAACACGAAAAATACAAACATTAAACACGGTGCTGACACAAACACTTTCATATAACATCTGATCATTCAAAGACCAGCGGGTTGTCTTCAAATAGGTCCGTTCCTTTAACGAACAGCCGTTGGAAATGGCTGGTAATCGGTTGCGCTCTGTGGGATAAGTTTCAACTTTGTTTGCCCTGTCGATAATTGCTTCGATTCAAAGCCAACTTTTCTATTTTTAGCTGTTTATACACGTATATTTTCACATTTTCTTTCCTACGGAGTACATAGGTAAAATATTGTATACTCAGCTCAGTTTTTTTTATTCATCATATTTTTTACCAAAGTTTACTTTTAATTTAAACGATTTTAGTTTTTTGGTGAAAGTTCAGCATGTTTAGTTTTATAGAATGGTTTAAGGAACAAAGCGAGCACTTTGCGATTATTTGTTGTCAAACACTCATTGCACCTGTTAACTAAAGCTTTATATAACAACTTTCATCAATGCAATTGTTTGCTTTCGCACATTTTATCAATTGAATATGTCAAAACTTACTCATAAAGGCATGATAAGAAATAAAAATGTACAATTCCTGCATTGTTTCTAATTTTTACCAGGTTCAGTTGCCGCACTGCACAATTCGTTACTATCTCACAGAACAGTCGACGCTCTTTGTCGTCGACTTTATTATTTGAAAGAAAAACCTATTTTACTTCAAGGACGAATTCCTAGAGGTGCATATTCCGGTGTTTTAAGTCAACTTGTGTTATCGAACTTGCTTTATACCCAATGGAACAAAATAAAGCAATTATTAGAGCGATCTAAAAGCAATTACCTGAGCTGCTGGTTGTAGTACTCTTTGTATTCTTTGTTCAAAAACCAACAAATAACTAGAAACAGATATTTGTAGAAAAGTTAAAGAAGTAGAAAAAACATCAAAATATTTTCTTAAAGAGCCTTACCAAAGCCCAAGTCAAAACCCCAAAACCAGCAGCCATCACGAATGCCAAAAGCAGCAGTTTCCATGACTTGCTAACCATGTTTACGGCGTTAAAACTGCCTTCCTTCAGCTCATCTCCGGCAATTGGTACAAGCACTGCCGGGCCAGGAGAATCGTACAATCCGATAAACGGTCGCTGGTATTGCTCGGTTTCTTTTTTGTTTGCAAAAACTGGGAAATAGAGTGACAAGTGTGGGCTTTTGTCTCTTCGAATAAGCATTTCAACTTCTTCCGAAGAGGTGACATTCATTTTGGAGTAAACTAGATTTAGTGAAGGACAACATATCGGCAAAACCTGCGCGATGTATCTGACAAGAAATCCCGATTCGTTCTTGTGCGTACGGTCTGTGTAGATTTCTGGAGGATAAGCCAACCAATTTATGACGGACGTTGTGGAATGCGGACAGAGAAAAGCGGATTTCGACATTGTATAAAACCGACAAATACACAGAAAAAGGATCAGTTTCGCAAAAGTTTTGCTACTTCTCATTTCCGAGAGAATTGTTTGAGAGCAACGGTAAAGTTTAAAGCTGCTCTCGGTATTCGTTAATGGCTTCGTTAAGACGGTTTAGAACTAAATCCCTGCCACTGAGTGTGGAAGTGAGACGGCGACTATGAAAGATGATTGGCCACTTCCAAGGACAAGATAGAAACTTCCATAGCAACATAGCGAGAGGCGACGGAGGGGGGAGGGGGGGGGGGAGGATAGGGGACGATCAAAAAAAAAACTCGGAGACGTACAGTCGAAAAAGAGAGGGGGAAGCAGGATTGAGCTGCGGGACTGCGGCAAACAGGAAGGAATGGAGGAACTCTGTGAGTGTGGAAGATAGATGTGCCTCCAGCCGGGCAGAAGATTGGTAACAGGTAGGAGCTAAACTTAACTTAGACATCAATTCTTTTTCTAATTGTTACGCATTTGTGTGTAAAAGCATTAAAAAATATTAAAAGAAGTAAAATTTTTTCAATAATAAATTTCAAAGTAGTAGTGCACATGTCTATATTGCCGCATGTTCTAGAGAAGCATGGCTTCACTTAAGAACAAATGCCATGACCACTGGGAGAACAAAGTTGGTTTTAGCTTCATGCAGGACAATAAGGTCAGTGCGAGAAACAGATCTTCCAGTGACTTTAAGTAGATGGAGATTTTCCGAGACCAGTTTTGAAGTTAATGCATAGCCGGTAATGGGAGTGAGAGAACACAACATTAAGTAGTTTATCTGAGGATGTTTATTTGATATAAGTTCAGCTGGCTTCTATCTATTTGTGTAATGAATGTTTACCACTAAAGAGGTAATGACTTAGCTAAAAATTCTGTGCAATGGTGGAAACAGATGTGAAAAATGCGAGTTTTGCTCAGATTTCGAATGTGCACGATCTACTGATTGTACTGAAAATACTGTCACCACATTTTTGGGAAAAAATTTTTTTTTTTCAAAAACAGCTGCCGTGATTACTATGCGGATAACTAAATTTTGACAACAATTTTGAAAAAAAAACAGTTAACGCTAAAGAGAGAAGGATAAATGTTCGGTAAATTTACCTTCTGATCAAACTGTTGATAGTTAAGAATCTCTGGAAACTGACAATGAGAAATAAATTCTGAGGATTCTTGTTTTATCGGTGTGTCTTAGAAGGTTTACATGAACCGGTCTTCGCCTTGAATTAGAACGGCTGGCTTGGAATCCGGAGCTGGTTGTTACATAGTCGATATTCCCATAATATTGTTAGACCGGCGAATTGCTATGGCTAGTAACTCAATGGCGAGAATGTCTGAAAAGGTACGGAGATAGTGGATCTCCCTGCCTCACACCTCTGCTTACTTGAAAGTATTCAGAACAAATACCATTATTTATGTTACAACTAGAGATATTGGAGTAAAAGGTTTCGACCCATCTAACAAGATTAGGTCCAAATCCAAAAGAATTTAAGGACTTCAACACTGTCAAAAGCCTTCTCAAAATCAATTAATAAAAGTAATCCTGATTTGTTTTTTTGCTTTGTTTAGTTCATCAAATCAATAACTGATTTTGCAGCTTCTCCAATATATCTATCCTTCACGTGCCCATCTGATTGCTATGAATTATCAATGGAAGAACTTTAACTATTCGCGCTGTAATTACTTTTGAAGCTATTTTCGAATCGACATTAATAAGCAATATTGGACGCCAACTTTTAAGAAAACAACTGTCTCGGTCTTTTTTTCAATAAGAGTAATAATGGCTTGTCGCTGCGACACGAACATTTCTTTTTCATGAAAAGCTTCATTGAAAGACGCAACTGTAAGTTCTACGACACTAGACCAAAACACTTCATAAAATTCAATTGGTATTCCGTCATTACCAGGCGTTTTACCGTTGTTGAAAGATTTTAACACTTCCTCACATTCTTTTGATTTAATTTTGCCTTCGCATAATTCACGCATTTCCTTTGATAATTTTGGTATATTTGACTCTTTGAAGAAAACTGATGCTTCATTTGCATTCAAATTCGTTTTTTGACTTCTATAGAGATTTTGGTAGAAACGTTTTTGGGCATTGAGTATTTCAAAGGGGTCAGTGGTTATTACTCCGCTGAGATGCAGTTTTCTGAGATGTTTCCGTATATTATTTCGTTTCTCTAGATTCAGGAAGTATTTGCTGTTCTTTCTCCATGTTCGTGCCATCTAGCGCGGGAACGCACGACCAAGCCATCAATTTTCTCTTCGTAAAGTTCTTCAAGTTCGTTTTTGGACTTTTCCATAATTTCTTAAGATTCTTTACACGAATTCTCTTAAAATTCGGCTAGTGACTTTTGGTATTTTGTGTTCAGAGTTCTTTCACGTTCCCGGTTTGCCCTCGCTATTTTTTTCGAAAAACGGATTGATGAGTTTCTTGTATTATCTTTTACCCAATCCCATTTTGATCTGTCGTCAGATAATTTGTTGCCTTCTTCAATCCAGGTTGGGACATTTAATTTAATCATGTTTATGTATTCTGTATTTGTCAGCAGAGAGGTATTTAGTTTCCAAAAGCCCGGACCTTTTCTACTTTCTTGTATTGTTTCTATTTCCAGAGTTATGGAGGAGTGCTCAGTCCTAATGACAGCCATTATATAAACGTTTGAGACCAAATCATGTAATTTGTCAGAGATTAGCCAGTAAACAAGTCTGCAGAATATAAAATGTTTGCATCTACTCCAAGTGAAGCTACGAGTATTTGGATATTTAACGCGCGAAATGTCATTTAAACTGAAGGTGTTAAAACAGAGTTAATAACACCTTGACGTGGAGCAATAATACCTCCTTTTTTTATCCGATGTTGGGTTTAGAGGACAATTAAAATCACCGCCGATTATAATATTTTCCTCGTATTGGTATTCATTTGTTGCATTACGTTTGATAGCGTGATAAAAATTTATATAGCTTTTCTGTCTCTATTTGGCCATAAATATTAATCAGAACATACTTTTCCTCTTTGATGGCAGCTTTTAGCATAATGAATCTTCCTTTATGATCGATGTGGCAATTGTCGATTTTAATATCAAGCCCACGTCTGGAAAGAATAGCAACACCTCTTGCATCATTAGTTCCATGTGAGAAAAGAATGTGAGAACCCCATTCCTTTTTCCACTGTGATTCCTGAGCCTCTGCGGAATGTGTCTCCTGCAGAAAAATCATGTCCTGCAGAAAAATCATGAAAAATCATGTTTTTTACACCAAGTGAAAATTGTTTTACGCTTTCGGAAATTATTGATTCCCCTTACGTTTAACGAGATAATTTTGAGGCTTTCTGGCTTTCCCTCTAATTTATCCATAATACCACTTTAAGAAATTTTCCTTAACTCTGCTTAATTGCAAAACCCGGAGAGAAAGTAGTATTATTCTAATACGACACGACTTTTGTTTGCATATTAAATTAAATATCAAAACAGTTGCGTAACCGAGAACAAACAAAATATCTGAAAAGGACAGAAAAATAACAAACACACAAAAAACAGCTAAACAGTCGAAAGCGTACTTACCCATTGCAGTTTGAAGTGCACTTTCGCCGGGTATCTCTAGAACCTTGCTAATTGAAATAATACTTCTCACTAACGTCGCTAGATTCATGTCAACATAAGCTTATAAATTAAGTGCTGCATATTGAGACCAATAGATTATGGGCAGATTTAGCTTTACTCTAGATTTCCATTTATAAATGTTGATATTTATTATAAAATCTATACTTAATCTCCTTATTCGTCATATTCTCTGTTTGTCAACTGAAATGATTTCAACTTTGCTTCTCCAGAAACTTTGTACATAATTTGTGCAGGAACAGACCACGGAATAAACGCAAACTCTACTCCCTCTTTTTCTCTGTAATATCTCAAATACTCTCTCTACAATTGAGCTCTTCCGCTACGGACATTCTTGCTGACATCGTTGGAGATACATATTTGACAACCCATGGAGTTGTTCCTCTTTAACTTTTTTGCTGCAGCTCTGGATTCTTGCTTTAGAAGGTTTACATGAACCGGTCTTGGCCTTGAATTAGAACGGCTGGCTTGGAATCCTGAGCTTGATGGCTGCAAATTAGTTCGGTGGGCTCGCATTATTTCAATGTTATCCATGTCCATATGTCTCTTAAAAAATTCCTCTTCAAAGAAGTTTTCAATTGATTTACCTTCAAGCTTTTCCTTTAGGCCCCATGACAATGTTGTTCCTTTTGGAACGGTTTTCCAAATCATCCATTTCTCTTGAATTTCTCTCACCTCATCTTTACTCCCCTTGTCTTGCACTTCTGCTTTGACGCTCTGTTGGTCGGCTTCTAACGAACTGTAGCTCTCCTTCAGGTCTTCTATTTCTTTATTTGTTTTTTTTCTGAGTTAGTGCTAGTTCGAGAACTTGCAGCTTTTCGAGAATGCTGGTAGGCGTCTTTTATTGTTGGTCCTTCGCTATAAGAATCTCGTCCATCTTAATTAGTAGTTCGTCAAGCTTGGCGTCACTCATACTGGCGTGATTGTCCTTGGCTTTCGAGCTATTTCGCGTAGTTCGCCCGCTCATGTAGGTTAAATCGTCTTCAGATAGGTTTTAACAATTTCATTTAATATCAAAACGCATCAGGATGACGGTATTTTGCATCTGTTTTAGACTAGCTCGGGAGTCACTCGTCTGCTCTACTCGCTGTCCATGCCCAGACCCTGTCAAAGACCACTACAAGGACCTCCAAGCTAAAGGCATGACCAGTGGATTTCAGATGGGTACGCACCGCTGAGGTTTGCGCTGGATCGGAGCTTAGTCTTCGATACTGGTCCCTCCTAGCGCCCAAGGCCTGCTTGGTCTCTCCAACATAGCGTTCCTGAAAGTCCTTGCGCCCACACCTCACCCCGTACACTACATTGGCTCGTTTTTCTTTTGGCACCCTGTCCCTAACCCGTACGAGTTTTTGTCTCAGGGTGTTCCAAGGCTTGTAATATTTAGAGATGGCGTGGGCCTTAATGCATTTTTGATCTTTTCCGAAATTCCTACAACGTACGGTATAGTGACATTCGCTCTTACCCTCCGTTCGTCCCCCCTTTTAAATCTTTCAGCGCTTTTAGTATCCCGTCCATCCCAGATACCCGCCTTCTTGAAAGCCCACTCTGGGTAACCACACTTGCGCAAAGCTCTTATAATGTGCGCCCTTTCTTTTTTGCTCATCTGTTTTGCTGATGATTGTTTTTGCTCTGTGCTCCAGGTTTCTCTGATGACCCCAAGTTTGTGAAACAGAGGGTGATGTGAATCAAACTGTAAATATTGCTCGATGTGAGTTGGCTTGCGATACACCAACGTTGCCAAGGACCCGTCGTCATTGAGGGAGACGATGCAATCGAGGAAAGGCAAGGAGTTACTCGTGAGGTTTTCCTGGGTAAATTTGATGTTAGGGTCCGGAAGTTGATTGATAGCCGCCTGTCACGTGACACACTCCCGTCACGTGACAGGTTGCCAGCTACCTGTTGAAGACTGTGAGGTACGGTTGCGACGTCGTGTTGTTGCGTTAACTTTCTAAAATTCCAGTAAGCGATTTAAGTTTGTTGATTAATCTTATTTCACTGGATGACTCAAAACATTCATTTGTAATGAATACATATAAAGTTTACTTCATAGAAAGTGCGGCGTACGGGATTTTATTCACGAGATGTTTGTGTTAAATCCCGAATTTGCGAGGCACGAGCGAATGAGAGTTTTTGCACAAACATCGAGTGAATAAACCCCGAACAAAGCACTCTATTTGAAGTGAGCCGTATACTAAAGGTAACACGAGCCTTTAATTGATTTTTTAGTTTATAATGCAAGCAAACACAAGCAAACTGACTGAACACCACGAGCAAGTTTTAATATCGATAACAACATCAAATTCTTCAAAATAAAACTTTTAAAAGTCTACTGAACATACTTAAATTGGCCTAATTTCTCTAAACCATAGTTCAGTAATATATACACACTGGTTAAGAAACCATTGTTGAATGTCTTTGTTCGCCATTTTATTTTGTTTTCTGGTCTTGACCATGCACAAAACGTGTCGAGAACACGAAAACTTTTGAAATGCAAATCAACAAGTAGCCAGTCAAAACATTCTCACTAACACCTAAAACAAAGAATGTGCACGGTCGGGGCTCGTTCAGCATAAAACAAAGCACCTTTGTACATTCTTTGTGTTTCCCTTTTGAGGTTTGCCGGCTTTCCTAACCATTCCCTATATTAATTATGTCTAAACATTAAAGCAAGTCAAAGCCAGAAACAAAGGAGACCTTGAAGAGTTCGTTTCATGAAGTGTCGTCCGCAACCCTAGCTTCTTTCTTACTTGGATGAGAGCTTTAGCATTCTACTGGTCTACTGTGTTTTCGCTTCGATATTTTCAAACTCCCTCATTCTCCTCCAGAAATATTTTCAGCAATACAACATGGTTTGGTTATTGTAAACATAGTGTTCTTACTTTCACGTAGATGTATATGTAAAAGAAAAGAAAATATTGTTGATGTAAAATACCGCTTATATATCTACGCTTGTTTTGTAGCTATTTTGACCCCGATTTCTAATTCTTAACGGTTGTAAAATGGTCGCGATCGGGCTGGTGAATGGGACGGCACTTGTAAAGATACAGTTGTACGAGTTGCAATTAAGCTTTGTCATCTTCTGGGGCCCATCGCGATGGTAACTTGGGAAACTAATAAGTTAAGTACAATTGAATTACAAAGGCGAAATTGATTAAAGTGCCGACATTATATACAGGATCCAAAATACTACGTCAACATGCCTGTGATACCAATAAAACGATAGTCTCTTATTAGTGCTTCATTAGCTTTAAATTGTCTTTCGTACAGCACAATCTCTGTAACTCCGGCGTATCTTAGTCATTACCTTGAATCTCATGAGCCACGTGACTCCTACGAAACAGCTCCCACAAGCTTCCAAAGAGAACAAGCCCTGCTACAATGGCTGCCGCACTGATTAACACTTTCTCTTGTGGTTGAAGCACCGCGCTCTCGGAAATGGAGTTAATTGCGTTTACCTTCTTGCTGTTGAACTCTGCTACTATACGTCGTCTATGATACTTGGAAAAGAATAAAGAGAAACTGTGAATACTTTTCCACACGACCGGAATGATACTGAGTAGATTATGGATTTAACTTAAGCCAAGTTTCCATCCATATAATTGCTCCCGTCGCCGCTGTCACTACAGTCCCTAACAAAATTATTCAGTGGCAGGAGCGACTAGAGCGACGACAGCGGTTCCAAGGTTTCCATATAATCGCCACAACTGCAACGGATAAATGGCTAACGGCCGAGGTGGTCTGAGCCGAGACACCTTATATGGCATTATTCATTGGATTAAGTGCATAACATAAATTTTAAATATTGGAGATCAATTTATAGTAGTTGATTTAGTAGTAGTAATAGTAGTAGTAGTAGTAGTAGTAGTAGTAGTAGTAGTAGTAGTAGTAGACCTAGTGATAAGAACAACTGATCAAGTAATCTTACAACCGATTCTGCGACAAAGTCAGCTATCCCTCGCTGAAAACATTTCGTAAAACTTTCAAGTCCACTCGTGTTACCCGAGGCCGAAAAACCGACTGTCATGCGATGGTCGATGGTTTTGACAACGTTAACGTTGGGACTGGATAATCCTGCAAGATATGCTTGTGCGTCTATGTAGTTGTAGACCATAAAGAACGGCAAGGTTGGATTTACAATCTCTTCCATTAGGCTGGAATAATTCATTTCTAATGATAAAGAACAAGATAGAACGGAATGAGAAACTTGGAGAGCATGTTTTGTCTCCAGTATGAGCGCGGGACAGTGATCTTTAAATAACAGTTATTGCTAAGACAGACAAGAATCAATAGTCTCATAAACAATTTCTTTTTAAGGAAACATGTTTGTAATTTTTTAGGTTTTGTTTCGCAAAACATGTCTGTGATCTGCAACGGGGATGTTGGGCAGTTTTCCCCTTTTTCGACAGAAATTAAATATTAAAGATTCGTCAATAAGGCAATGATTAACCGGATAGATCATACATGACTCCAAAAAACATTCAATGATTAATGAACGTTAATTCCTGTTGTTACTTTGAAGACGTCATTAATTAACTTCAGTCACTTATGAATGAATAGGAGAGACGGCGGCGTAAGTACTAAACAATGACTAAAAAGCAAGTTCGTTGGTTAACTAGATTGCAAAAAGTATACGATATATCTACGCAACCCTTAAACTCTTAAAAATACGGACCTATCAGAGCAGATATGAATCAGGAAAGGAACTCCAGAGGAGCCAGCCATCTTCCTAGTTACTCTGTAAGATGCTGGTTGAGTGAAAAAAACTTTAATCATGCATGCGATGAAACCGCATTTGGAAACTGAATGATTTCTTAACATTACTGAGTATCAGTCAATTAAACAGCAAACTTTTTAGTCAGCTATTTCTTTTATATTTTTTGCAAATTTAAACAGATCTAATTTTTGTTACTCTGTTACTCAGACAAAGGGTTAATGCTGGGAATGTCGGCTTTCTCATCCTTACACGGCGAAGTTTAACCTTTTTAAAGGTTAAACTTAAAAGTTTTTCGCTCATGTCAATGCAATGATTAGGATTTCGATCACTACCAAAATAATTTTTTGAGCTTTTAAGAAAAACTGCAACATCGTAGCTCGAATTCAGAATTAAAAAAGCATCTCGCAGTTAACTTAAGTTGATTAAGTAGATTCATTTTAAAAGGGGTCAAACTTCTCTATTTCTGTACTCAACCAAACAAAAATCATTCAAGATGGCAATAGAGCTTGTAAATGTGAATATTAGATAAAATGGACGCCTTATAACCCAGGGGCCCCTTCCACACACTTAAGCTCGAACCGACAACAACATAAGCACAATTTACTGGGTGTGCTAAAGAATTTAGGGATATTTGGGAAGACAAACTCTGATGTTTCTGGATTTTCTTCATATAAAAATCAAACTTTGTCGGACCCCCCCCCCCCTCCCCCGCCTTTAAATATGGGAGTACTCAACCTTGTTAAAAAGGTGCGAAAGAGTGCTACATCAACAGAAATTATTGTGATTCAGCACATTAATAGAGAGCAAAAGGTTTTTCTGAGAGAAGGCGCATTTCCTGTTAGTGTGATAGAGTTGCTTGATTTCTCCTTACCAACATAGTTAGCTCCAAGGTTGAACTCCTGCTCCAGGAAGGACCTACCCCCAATTGGAATGGCAACCTGGGTAACGACCAACCAGTAAACACATTTGCAAAGAAATGAACTCAATAAATGAATAGGGTAAATGAATGATTAAACAAACAAAAATAATAGTAACTACCAAGACGAAGTTGAGTATAATTAAAAGCGTACACCATGGAGTTGTGTTGGCTGCTTTATGCGTATTCTATGTTCTCTTCTTGGGACTCTTTAAAGTTAAAACTGTTAATAAATCGATCGGACGCTCGCGAAACCTTGACTATAGAAAATATTCTTATTTAGTTTTTGAGAGAAGAAATATCCTTTCAAATAAAAATAAGAGACAACTTGCGCTCAGACTCCGTTTTAAAGCTTTTCAAGAGATTCGAAAAGTAGATGTCATGGTGACTACACTTTTAATCTCCGAGTGTTGAATGAAATCAATAGTACGAAATAAATTAGAAATAAACGGTTCTATGTCTTGATGGAAATGTGTGCACAAGAAATTTGTTAGTTCAGCATCGGAAAAATGTGCCAAATTTCAAAGCTACTTTGAAAGACAAGAAGAACTGCCGAAGGAGAGTTGTGAGACCTGGGAATAAACAGCGCTCGTGATAATAAAATAAGAACCATTCAAAGGCCTATCACGCGAGTTGTATGTGAAACAATGCCAACTTCTGATCCGTTGCTGAGAGTAGAAGCGCATGCTTAAAGGTTAGACGTCAAAGTAAACATGGAAAAAAGCAGAAAATGTTCTCAAAAAAGTTTTTATGATAACTTTGTTGCATTGGTCTTCCTGCTCATAATAAAAAAGGATCGACTCTTTCAATAAAACTACCGCACTTAATACGTACCTTCCGTGCAAATAGTTTTATTTCTTTTTGAATCTCGTTGGATGTAATTTCTGCTGTCAATTGAGCAGAATACATGGACAGGATAAGGGTTCCCGCGAGCATCCATAGGACAGCGGACATCCGCCCAAAAAACGATTTCGGAGCAATGTCTCCATACCTGCAAACAGTTGCGAAAGAACGAGGGGTAAGGAGAAAACTCTCAATGTTACAAGTCCGATTCAATGGTCAGTTACGTTGCAGTATACATAAACAAAGGCGTACCCAACTGTTGTCATGGTAACAAACGCCCACCACATGCCTTCCCCTGCTCCCTTCGGAAATTCGGAAGGAAATTGCTCCCTGTTGTTTCGAAATTCCTGTAAAAAATATTAATAACAAATACATGAATAAGATAGTTAGATGGACGGATGGATGAAATGGATGGATGGAAAGGTACATTGATAAGTGGCGGATGGAGACATTGGTGGACGGATTAAAGGATTGGTGGACGGATGAATGGATTGGTGGACCGATGAATGGATTGGTGGACCGATGAATGGATTACTGGACGGATGAATGGATTGGTGGACGGATGGATAGATTTGTGGACGGATGAATGGATTGGTTGACGGATGAATGGATTGCTGGGCGGATGGATAGATTTGTGGACGGATGAATGGATTGGTTGACGGATGAACAGGTTGGTGGACGGATGGTAAAAATTGGTGGACAGATGAATGGACTGGTGGACAGATGAATGGATTTGTGGATGGATGAATGGATTGGTGGACGGATGAATGGATTGCTGGGTGGATGGATAGATTTGTGGACGGATAAATGGATTGGTTGACGGATGAATGGATTGGTGGACGGATGGTAAAAATTGGTGGACAGATGAATGGACTGGTGGACAGATGAATGGATTTGTGGACGGATGAAATGGATTGGTGGACGGATGAATGGATTGCTGGGCGGATGGATAAATTTGTGGACGGATGAATGGATTGGTTGACGGATGAATGGATTGGTGGACGGATGAATGGATTGGTGGACGGATGGTAAAAATTGGTGGACAGATGAATGGACTGGTGGACAGATGAATGGATTTGTGGACGGATGAAATGGATTGGTGGACGGATGAATGGATTGCTGGGCGGATGGATAAATTTGTGGACGGATGAATGGATTGGTTGACGGATGAATGGATTGGTGGACGGATGAATGGATTGGTGGACGGATGGGAAAAATTGGTGGACAGATGAATGGATTTGTGGACGCATGAATGGATTGGTCGACGGATAAATGGATTGGTGGACGAATGGATAAATTGGTGGTCAGATGAATGGATTGGTGGACGGATGAATGGATTGGTGGACGGATGAATGGATTGCTGGGCGGATGGATAGATTTGTAGACGGATGAATGGATTGGTTGACGGATGAATGGATTGGTGGACGGATG
>JAOBAT010093393.1:0-17148 GCA_026413305.1 Hydrozoanthus tunicans | reverse complement strand
ATGACAGATAAAAAAAACTATGCTATTACAGAAAGGTGTGTTTAGAATAAAGCTATCTAAGTTAATAACACTATAAGTTGCGTAGGATAAAAGGTGTGAGTTGATTAAAAAAACTGCACAAAAAGTTCTTCTGAGTCGGATCGCAGGTGGTAGCTAGTCGATAGAAGTTTCAAGTGTTAAAAAGTTCTGTTACATAGACGAGAGTTTAAAACTGTTTAGAGACGTGTCAGTGAGAGGCAAGATTTTATATTATTCTAGAACTTCACTAGGAGTCAGCGAGGAGGGTAAAGGGCTGGAGGCCAATTCAGACCTTCGATTATACGGGGCTTTGGCCATGTTAAAAGATGCTGTAGGAACAAACTGTGTTTTTAAACTAAGGAACTGTAGAGATCTATGCCTGACTTGGGAAATCTGATTTTTCACGGCTTTCAAGATGCACGCTTTTTTCATTAGTTAATAACACACACACACACATAGAAAAATGAGTAACAACACATTGCATTTCTGCGCGTACGCACGGCTTACCAGTTGCACCTGCAGCATTTTAATGGTGTGATTTTTACTTTCTAGGTCATGTTCCAACTCCTCTTTGTCAAATGCGATGGAATCCCTCTCCTACAGGAATATAAAATCGAATACGGATATCCTTTAGAATTGTACATGAACTTTTCATAAGGTAATAATCTATGTCTATACTTGTATTTATAGTCACTCCTCATCCTCTGTTTTCTAATATTTCAGTTTCCCCTTACTTTTCCAGTCTGTGTCTGTGGTTTTCATTCACCCCAAACACCACACTGGATAAACTTCCAACAAGAATTAGTTTTTGGTCCAGGAAAGAGCAGCAAAATTGCATTTCAAATCCGCGTTAGGTAACATCTGTTGGAAAGCTGTTCTTCAACGGATAAGTGGTTTGAGAAGAGCGACTTAAAACAGTTCGTAAATTTTTCATACGCTTGGTGATATTTGATTCGTGTCATAATTTTCTTAAATCATACCAAGCTGGGGCATGCAGTCAGTAGTACCTTGGTCAGTTCGATGTACTTCTCCTTCCAGCTCTTTAACTCTTGTTTCAAAGCCTCATTCTCCTTTTTCTCTCTATCAGCCTCAGGAGTTGGTAATCCAATGGGTGACGGTTGCTTGAAGACGTCATTATCCACAGATTTTTGGACGGACCGCGTTCGCACCCTCTTCAACTTTTCACGCATCGTTCCTGCATCATATGTACAGCGGCGCACCACCTGTCGAGCATGCTCAAATGTGTTAAGATACTACAGCAGGAAGCCAAGGAAGACGCAAGACACACAATTCATAACTCTAGAAGAAAGATACATTGCTACGGATACCAACCTTGTCGAACGAAGGGCTGTGTTCTCCTGCCAGAGGAGATAAAGAGGGTCTTGATGTTGAAAAGGAACGAGACAGCGGAGAAACGACATCGGCCTATGGAGAAATCAAAACCGGAGGCCATTTACCAAATTGTCTTTGATTGGATGTAATGGCCATTGGGGCCTAATCTCTAAATTAATAACTGTATAACTGTTTGAAATCCATTTCTGATAATTTTCGTTCAATTTTGAGCAAAATAAAGAAAATAAGAAACTTTGTTGATGTTACCGCAAACACTCGCACAAGGAAACATTTTTTGTCCCGCCTTGTGACCAACTATTTTACATTCAACGTCAAGATGAAACCAAGATATCACGGCCATTCTGAATCAATTAACCATGAGGGGAGATGTAGTATGTACATTAATGCTTCGTATTTTTCAGTTCTCCCTAACCCAACCCTGCTATAGACCCTCAATTTTGTTAAACGGGTAAAAGAGAAAACAAAAGTAAAGGTCTCTTCGATTCATGCTATCTTTCAAAACAAAACCTTCCTACCTCTTGTAGTTCTCTCTTTAGCTTTAGCAACATGGTCTTCACCGCCTTGATGTCATTCATACACGTCATGTAACCCGCTTCGTCCATTGACACGGTTCCTTCTTCACCACACTGTCGAGTCTCCAAAGTACGAGGCGGCCGAAATGTTGTAACAGTAGATCTTCGTTTTAGAGTCTTTCCATGCAGGATCCTGCGGCGCGCTGTTTCTGAATCATCCGAAGCCTTTTTAACGGGCTTGTTATCTAAATGACTCGGCAACTTCGTTGGTTCTGGGACTTCGCCATTCATAATTGCCTTCTGACTTGCGGTTTCACCTTCTGTTTTTGTTTCGTTAATGCCAACTTGAAGATCTTTTAAAGTCGACTGTTCTTCTTCGTCCACCCTACCAGCAACACCTCCGTCGTCTAAAGAACGATATCCCGCGGTTTTACCGCGAATCAGCGACTCTAGTCGGTCATGAACATCAGAAATTTCCCTATTCAGTATTTCACTACGGGAATCTCTTCTTTTAGCCGAAAAGTGTTCTGGTGGCTCTTGCTGCTGTTCTGTTATTTTACAGGAAGAGTTGTCGCGCATGTTTAAGTCAACAAAAGCATCTCTTAACTCTTGGTTGTCCTTATCTTTCAACTCAAGTTTTAAACTCTCATCTAAACTAAAGGAGGACCAAGTCCCCGATGAGCTATACCCAGAATCCTTTGATTCCATTTGCGCTGCACTTTTACCAGCAAATCGTTCACTTCCGGTTTCAACAGAACTTTCTTCACCCGAGGTATCCTCAACTTTAGGTGTTGGTTGATATCGGAAAGTTTCCGACTCTGCCTTTGTTTTAAACGTCTTGGCTTTAGCGAAAGGAAGCTTAGAGTCTCTATCTTTTCTTAAATATGGCGGCTTAATGCGCAAGTGCTTCACGCGATCATACGAACTTAATCTGCTTCTAAAAGTATTGTCTTCCTCCCCACAGGCAGGCTCAAACTGAAAAACGCGAGTTGAGCTGATCCTATCTGGTGAAATTCTGTCAGCAATCTCAGAAAGGTTATAGGACAACATGTTCAGTTGTGACTCAGATAAAGATAAAGTATTTGCAGCTTGAATTCCTTTCAGTACTTCGCTGTTTGGTGTGAGAGGCTGAAGGGGTGGTTTCAGAGCTTCACTTCTAGCCAGAGTTTGGCGGACGACAGGAGCTTTTTGGGCCTCATTTTTTTCTCCAGCAGCAGCGCGTTTAGTGTTTGTGTTTGTCGAAGCAACTTTCCCGTCGTCTACTTTCTCCACAGGGTGCACAGCTGAGGCACTTGGTGAACTGGACCTTTTGGTGAAGATACAAGAAGATACAAAGAGTTAGTTACTTCAGTTTATACAGGATATTGTTCGCCGTCTATCCTTAATTTCTTCTTAACCCTTCCCAGTTTGATAACATCTAACTTCTCCTTACTTTGCTCAAACATTCTAAGACTGGTAATAAAAGGATGTGAATACTGAGATCAAAACTAGGGGAAATTCTACTAAACTGGTTATATGGAAAGTTTGCATTCCTATTGGGAGAACGGATTAATGTTACAAGACGCCACGGCAAAAATAAATCTTTCTTTATGCCCTGTATGTATCGCCATGTCTCGAAGTCGATATCAAGGCTTGCAAGGCGATAGTATAAAGGGTTTGTTACACATTTAGCAACACGTCGTTTGACGTACTTGAAGTTGACTGATAAAGATAGAGATTAAGATATTGATAATGATAGTGATAATTACAATAACGATGTTAAGAACGAAAATGATAACGATAATTAATGAAAAAGGTAACAATGAAGATGATATTATGACAATGGTTACTGCAATAACGATACTGATAACAGTAATGATGAAAATACAATGGTAGATAACGATAAAAATAACTAAAATGTGAGAGATAATGATAGCGAAAATGATAACGATAACAACGAAAAGATTAAAACAATAACAAGTTTACATAATAAAGTATCAGTAAAAACCTCCTTTTACAGTAAATGGAAAAAAAATCTCGTTTAAAACAAAGAAAACACAAAACGACTTTAGTCCACTTTCATATTAAGGTGAGATAAGTATTATTAAGATTTTTATTTTCTCCCTCTGCCGGCATGAAAACGGCCCCAGTGATGTCACTTCTATGTAAAGCTTCCCTCCAAATTCACACATATATATGGTACATTGGACACAACATATAAATTAGAACACATTATCGTAATCGAGAAGTTCATGGAAAAACCTTCAAATTTACCCCATCTCTTAACGCACAAAAAGCCGCGAAATAAAGATCTAGCATATACAAAGGAGAAGTTTGGTTGATTCGCAAGGCAATGTGCTGATTGTGGTAAAACGTATCGCTGCCATCTTGCTTACCTTGCATGGGGTAGTTGGGATGTTTTGTCAGTCTGGACAGCTGACTTTGGCTCGTTTTCCATCTTCTGGTGTCCACTGGACACACCTGGCAACAGAAAAGTCGTTTAGTTGTCAGAGTCAGAATGATGGGTCTTCTAAAGCTACTTCCTGGTATTGAAAAGAAATTTTAATCAAATTGAGCGTTTTGTCTTTGTTAAGCAGAAGTTCACGGATGTCTACCAAGGATAACCGTAGTTGTCAAAAAGCTGCGTGAATAGACGGCAACCACAGGGACCCCAAGCTGTGGACTGATGTATGCTTGATCGAATTGTTCAGTTAAAAGAACTTGTATGGGGATGGAACAAAACTTTAGAAAACAACAAGCACCATTAATAACTAAACTCCTCATCTCCTTGCCTATATATGTTTCACTCACAGCATTTCGATTCTTTTGATGCCTTTGATGGGTTCTACGAAATTCAGGGTTGCCTCTGGAAAACTCAAACAACCCATGTTTTACCACAAAACTATTCCAAAACTATGCAAATTGGACATAAAAAGGTACCAAAATAATGAAAGAAACATCTTTGCAAGCTTCACAAGTGCTTTTTTTCCTATGACATAAATGTATAATAAGGGGGGTAATTATCCAATGAATTATCTTCATTGTTAACCAGGCCCAAGTTGTTCAATGGACTATCCTTGGTTAATTACCATGATAAATACCATGACATTAACCCTGGATTAGTGCTAATCTTCTTTGGCCCAGTGGGGGTGTGGATTATAAGGCCTTACTTTATTACCAACAGAAAAATGAATTTAAATATGGTATTTATAAAGCAATTATTATATTAATAGCAAAACACTCTTAAGGGAACTGGGCCTTTCATTTTGTACTTATAATAAGTGCTTTATAATTATGCTCTCTTAAACTCCATAAACTGCCGTAAACTGATCTCACTTAAAAGCCCTGAGCTAATATATAACTTCAAAAACAAAGAAGTGTTTCAGCACTAAGAGATAAAAAGTTTCTTAGAATTGAATTTAACCTAAAAATACCATATTACATTTTGAGTTACATATATGAAATATTTATTGTGCCGCACAATAAATGGGAAATTTGTTTAAAAACATCTATAAACAGTTGTGTTGTAATTGAACACTGTGGAACATAACTCATAGCATTGTCATGTATGCATAAAAACATTTGTTTCTTTTTTCTAAAAACTCTTCAACAATTTGTTTATGCCTGTAACAATCAATTATATACTCTGATGTTAGAAAGAAACACAAGAGGAACACACTTATAGAGGAGGGGGGGGGGGGGTTATATCTGGAATAAAATATTCATTGGCAAATGGCAAGGCTTATATCCTGTGGGGCTAAAAATCGAGGAGGCTTTAAAGTGCACATGGGATTCACGGTATCTGTTACTAACATTAAAAAGTGGATTGAGCATTCAACTAATGCTCTGTCAATTAGTCTTCTCTGAAAACTAAACAAGCTCTGTGTCAAACCCCTTATCATGTTTCTGTCCCTAGGAATTAAATATAGCACAAACAAGTCCCCCATCTAGAGCCTACATATAAATACTTGTTTAACTGTTCTAGGAATTTATGCATACATACTGCTGGCCCAGCCCCCCCTCTTTGGCCTAAATTAAAATACATACCAAAGCCCCCAGCAATTGAACACATGCACCAGCTCCCATCCCCTCCCTTTCTGATCTCTCATAGGGAAACGTACATGCTTATTTATATATACATATTGACTTTTCTGTTCCCATTTTCTATTCTATGGGTTGACAACAGGATACTCATGGGAATACTAATGGAAAGGTATAGCGGGTTAAGAAAGGGTTCCTTTCAGGTTGACAATGGATGGGTAAAAATGGATAAGTCATTAAATGGAAATTAAGGGAAAGATCACAAATAAATAAGATTAAAGCCCCTTAGCATCGTAACACACATGAAGCCCTTCCTCTCATCTGAATCTTAAAATGTTATTATATCAAATTCTCTATGAGTATGGTACACTGGGCCCTAATTAAATATACATGCCAAACCCTTATTAACTAAACACATACACATACACACCAGTATGCGAGGGTCTCCCAGTAGCCTTTGCTCCATATGATAAATAGGAAGAGCGAGAAACACCACTTGTTGATGGTTTCTGGGAAAGTACAACACTTCTGTACTTTCCTTTCGCAGCTGGGGTTTCAGATGATGATGGTGCGGACGACTGAAAGCCAAATGATGGAATCTTGCTTCCCTTCTTCATCCTTCATCACTAGCGTAATATTTATAAACACGGTTTTGATTATCAAATTCCCTCTAGTCTCAACATACCAAAAGAATAAGAATGAGATAAAATTTAGGGAAAAATGTAGTAAAAATAATTTTTTCAGTTTTGTATAAAGAGTTTGTCATTCACAAAAACTAAGAAGTGAGAAAACCTAAACTAAATCACCAAATTTTCCCAATAGCCAGGAGCCCAACTTACATTTTTGATGACAGGGGAGGGGTCCAATGGATTTTTTTGAGTCTGAAATTTTGGCCAAAGGAACTTTTTGGGTCTAGATATTAAGACATCAGAATTTTTTTTCATTTGTAAAAAACACACAGGAGTTTTATGGTTAATGTGCTTCTCTTTATCTCAAATTAACAGTAACATACCTAAGCACAATTTGAGAGTGAGGCGTGTTGTTTTTCATCTAGTTGGAAAATGATCACAGAAAATTGTTAACTTGCTCACCAGAAATTATAATGTGGCAAGTTGCCTGATGAATATTGTGCAATATGGCTGCATTGCAGCTTATTGTTACAACAATTTCCTGTAGGTTGATAATTTCCTATTATATATAAGCACAATTTAATGGGTAAATGGGCCAAAAAGTAGGGATCGATATTTTTGGGAAGACAAATTCTGAAGTTGGGATTTTTTGGGTATGGTTTTGATCTGGTTTGGTTCTAACAATTGTGATTTTGAACAATGCATGACAGTACGAGAGTTAAAAGCAGCAGCAGCTGTCCTGCTCTGAAATTTTTTTTTCATAGAATTCTGGTTAATTTTTAAATTCATTTGGAAAGTAAACTTTTATGAAAATGTCCAAGGGGCCCACTCACATATTTTAATGATTGACCCATAATTAAAATATGCAAAAATTAAAAATGAACTTTGAATCAGTAACCATGGAAACAAGAAAAACATCTTAATTTAAGGAGTTTCTCTTTCAGTACTTTAAATAGAAGTGTGCAACTAATTATTGTGGGAAGTGAAAGTCCTGGGAAGAATGCTCTCTCTAGTAACATCATTGAAAACTTTCAATTGTGACGCTTCTCAAACCCTTCTAACACTCTTCCATGGAGCTGAAATTTGCCAAACAAACAAGGTGATAGTGCTTTAGGCTTAGAAATAACATCTGCAAGGCCACACAAAACAAATTGGTGGATAAGCACCCCTGTCCCGAACCTTATTCTGCTTTATTTTTAGATTTTTCATATTGAGTTAGTTTTCCCTTAATGTAATTATAAGTGGCAGTGATGATTAACATGAACAAGAAATTCCATTTAGCATGGTGATGATGAGAAAAAGTCCTCAAGGTTTGCTTCAAATTAATACCTGGAAAAACACACTGGGAATTGATATAGCCTAAACAAGAAAAGTTTCTCCAAAACATGGTGACAGCCACAGGCAGTAAACAGAAACCATTAAACAGAAAAATGCAACAATTTAGTGACAGTCCATTTAGAATCGAAACTTGTAGACCAGCTATACAACCAGGTGGCACCTTTTCACTATGCTAATAGAATTTACAGTCAAATACTGAGATTGTCAAGAACTTTATACAATTTTACTCTGCTCAACACTGTAAGTTATAAAAATAAATATAATATCAACTGTGAGAAAAACCCAAGTTCACAACGCTTTCAAACTTTTTCATTGATTTGCCAAAACTCAATGGTCTATTATTTTTCATTCGTAATACAAAATCAGTGAATAATCGCTGAGGCTTCGATGTTCCTGTTAATTGTATCGAAGCTTAGCAACTAGAATCTATAAAAAACTATCCCTTCGAAAAATCATCTTACACTTGGTGTTCCAAGCATTTTAGCAATCCGAACGGATGTGCCAAATACATTAAACAACAAATTTTCAAAAACAAGTTTTAAACCACAAAGAATAAAACAAAACCTTCATTGGAATCCAAATTAGTTCACATGGCCATGTCGTAATTACGACCACAATCAACGTCGAAATAGTTTAAAGGTTATAAGATAAGTATTAAACTGAACTTTTGTCAGCTTCTAAATCGATGACTTTGCAGCTCTGTAGCTCGAAGGGTGTAAAGACGACTAATTTTATAAATATAAATAGTTTACAGTGTTCTGGGAGCACAAACACGCTGGAACCAACGAGCTGGAATAAATACAATTACGCCTATCTTTCGACGCGGAAATTCATCTTTAAAACCTACCTTTGTTTAGGTCTAAATTTAATCTACAGTGAAGTTATGAAAGACTTGAAAGAATTTCGGCTTTTAAATTATCGTACAAGAAGCAATAATTTGGGCAAGTATCGTTTTAAGATAGTCTTCTCGAGCCCAATGCTACCCGACGACCTAATACAAATAACTGAACAGCTAACAGCAAGAGTTTGTCACAAACCGCTTCTGTTTTAGAATGAAACTTTAAAAGTTTAGACGACATGCTAAAAAGCAACACACTAGCTTGCTTGAGAGGTTTCTCAATCGAACTCGGCCTCATTGTGTCGAAATAACCACAAGTTTGCGCGCGAGATTCATAACAAACCCGGGAAAAGTCGGTGTCCGATTTCATTCTATCATCTACAACGCTACAACACACCTGGACACTTGTCTGTTCTCTCGCCATGACTGCAGTCTTCTGATCTATGATATCCGATTATGTCGGAAATACGAAAAATAAACAACTGTCTTCTCTGCTGATTTGCAACTCAAGTAATTTCGTTGTTATTTCGACCTTGAAAAAAATTTCAATATGAAAGAGATAAAAAGAGTCTGAACGTGACGTCATGTTTGGACTGCTGCAAGCTATCTCCATATATTGCCCGCTTGATTGAAAGCTATTCAAAAGTATCATTTAGCGTCGAGCCAATTGGAACTCGCAACTAATTATTGAATTAACCTTCTGTTGAACATGTGCACCATGGTGCGTAATTTGTAGTGTAAATACTGGGTAAAATTAAGCATGTCGTGAGTGCAAAAAATATTCCTTACTTTTGTACCGCTGTTGTTGGCTGGTTTTAAGCTTTTTATTGCAAATAGGTTAACCAAAACTACTTCGAGCGTTATTTAAAACGGTGAAAAAGTTGTGCAACACATAGGCCAGCTTCTGTGACGTTATTTCTATGCCTTTTTAAGGGCTTTTACTGTGCAACTGCCAAATCTTCGATTCGGACTGTGCACGCTATCGATCACTCCCTTGAAGCGGTTAGTTTGGCTAGCTTTGTTACTGACTGCCCCATTTTTAAAGTATAGCCACGGTTACGAGCGTCGACTGTAAACACAAGTTAATCATCATCACTTACATGAAAACTTAGCATTCATAAAGTCGATAACTCGTCACGAATCATTCTGCTGATGCGTGAAAGCGTTAATCAAGCGCAACATTGATTATGATTTTACAATTATTTGGATTCAGTGTTTCTTAAATGAGTTGGTTATAGCCCTTCTCATTGTTACCGAAACATTTATTATAAAATACACTGACACCAAAATTTGTAAAATGTATGTTATGTTCATTTCGTGCTTCTAATATATGCTCTTAAAAACTTCGTGTTAGTTGAGCGGGCTGTTTTACCTCCTTTTCGCGGAATCGAACAAGTTTGTATTCTTAAATAGCAATGTTGTTTTTATCTTTGTTGTTCACGAAAAGCAATACCTTGCACGGTAGAGTTAAGAAAATTTAAGAGCCGCTGAGTGATTGAGAAAATCAAATACTCTTGGACAAACGTCAAATTTCGGGTTTCTTTATATTTTCACCCTTTTGGTGAGCTCATTTTAGAATTCGCACTTAAACTTGCAACTGAGCTTTTGTTTTCAAGAAACTTAGGAAAACCTAAATTTGTGCTCACGAGCCTTCGGGGCCTGGTAATTTCAACGAAGAGTCAGTCAACTTTGACTCTCGCGTACACGCAACTGCTTTATTCTATGGAGCTGAAATTTCTCACAAAATTAAACAGTTATTTTAATAACAAGAATATTTAAGAATTTCAAAATTCAAACTATGTCGTCATGATATTTTTTCTGTTTAATTTTGCGCACTTGCAGCATTAGTGCAACACTCCCAAATAAGCCAAATTTTACAGGTCAAAAAAGGCAACTGCGATGTCGAGCTTTGTCACAAATTTTACACTGCAGAAAAGCTCTATTATAGTATTACAACATAAAAATCCAGCTTGGGTAATTCATAAACCGCTCGCTGCGAGTTTCGGAAGTCGACGGACTATTTTTGACATTAGTGCAACACTCCAAAATCCAAAAACAGTCAGACTTTGCAGTTCAGAAAATGCTTTTGCGGTGTCAAGTTTCGTTTTAAATTTTACACCACAAGAAAGTTCTATTATAATGCTACAACATGTTAAAAATTCAGCTTGGGTAACTCATAAACCGCTCTTTGCGACTTTCGAAAGTCGAGACTAGTTTTGTTTGTTTTTACTTCAAAACTGAACACATCTCTCGCATGACTCTCAACAAACTTTTAAAATACCGTCGCGTCGATGTCAGTTGCAAACTCAAGTTTCCTCGTTGTAATATTTGGTCTCCCTCTTCGCTAGTACACAAAATTATTGGTGTCATGTTGTATTCAAAATAATCAAAAGTCTAGTGCATGAACTATCGATAACTATTGTTTTTCAATACTGCTTTTCAAACAGGTTTTTTTTAAAATATATATATATATATATATATATTTTTTTAATCAGGTTACTTCAAGTTCGTTAATTGCGTGAGTAGTATGAAAGCGCCGCTTATTATGTTCAACTGTTGTAGTTAGGGCGTTTCACTTTGAGTTCTAAAGCAAATAGCTAACGGTAGAATCAGCAAGAAAACTCAAGAATATCATCTTCTCTTATGCTTGTTAACTTTTCAGGCTAAGCTGAGCTCTAAGATGCTCCTAGAAAACCGAAAAGTGTTTGAATTTGCAACTGACATCGACGCCGATCTGCAACAATGAGTTTGTAGGGAGTGCGTGACATGTGTTCAGTTTTGAAGTATAAAAACAAACAAAATTAGTCTCGACTTTCAAAAATCACAAAGGGCGGTTTATGAGTTACCCCAGCTGAATTTTTAGTATGCTGTAACAAAATAATAAAGCTTTCTTGTAGTGTAAAATTTGTGACGAAGCTTGAAACCACAGTTGCTTTTTTGAACTTTTTTTAAGTTAGACTATTTTCGGAGTGTTGCACTAATTAGTGTCAAAAATAGTCTCGACTTTCGAAACTCGCAGTTTATTAATTACCGAAACTGGATTTTTAATATGTTGTAATACTATAACAGAGCATTCGTGCAGTGTAAATTTTGTGACAAAGCTCGACATCGCAGTTGCCTTTTTGGACCTGTAAAATTTGGCTATTTTCAGAGTGTTGTACTGTTGCTGCAAGTACGTAAAATTAAACAGAAAAAATATTATGAACAGATAGTTTTATTTTTAAAATTTTTACGTATTCTTGTTGTTAAAGTAACTGTTTAATTTTGTGAGAAATTTCAGCTCCATAGAATAAAGCAGTTGTGTGTACGCGAGAGTCAAAGTTGACGGGCTTTTCATTGAAACTACCAGGCCCCGAGGGCCCGTGAGCGCTAATTTAGGTTTTCCTTAATTTCTCGAAAACGAAAGCTCAGTTGCAAATTTAAGTGTGATTTCTAAAATGAGTTCACCAAAGGGGTTTTCCAGGTAAATATAAAGAAATCCAAAATTTGACGTTTGTCCACGAGTATTTTATTTTCTCAGTCAGCGGCTCTTAATCTTAAAAAAAAAATTAGAGAGCTATGGAGGGAAATATCGTACTGTACTAGTTTTTGTCTTTCTAACAAACTTTATAACGAAAATCCGCGAGCTAACTTGGTCCGACAGCGCGGGAGAAACCTTGTCTGTGAGAGAGTGCATAGGCACCCTTTGGACGTATTGTGTGAGGAGAAATATTAAGATTTTGAGAATAAATTACGCGTGTCCTAAATTTTTTGTATTTGTTTATTGTTTATTTTACAAAAGCAATAAAACGCATTTCCTGTGTCTTTATACATTTTTGTAAACAATCGGTGAATATAGGTTGGATTGATGAAAAGACTTGATTCTCCAAACATCCTCCTTCTGTTTATAAAAAAGTGCATAGATACGAGAAAAACGTTTTCTGGTTTTATTGCTTAATAATACCTGTTCTGCACCAAGTCAGAGATTTTGCTAAGAATGAGTGCCGCTCCAACGTAAACAGCTGCATTGATCGGGAGCGTGTGATCCAAGTCAGTCGAATACTAAAGTATTAGCCTGCCAAGTTTTAAAAGCCAGACCAACAAATACTCAAAAAATGTGCAAACTTCAAAACTTGTTGAAGCAACGGGTGTTTTCAGAATGTAATTGAAAAGACAAAGAAAATAAATGGTCACTTTGTTGGTAAAAATATTTTAGACTTTTACTGAAACCATTTTTGGCAGGGTAAGGGTTTAAGATATAAACAATATCCAGTAATGATAGAATCAACAAGACTTTTATTTAGACACGATGACGTCTGAACTCCACTTTTGGGTTCGTGTTTAAAGGGCCTAAACAAGATTTCTTGTATTGATAATTTAAAAACGCAAACGGTAAGTTTTTGAAAACAGCCGAGTCCTTACCGGGTTAGGGCTTGATAATAGGAACGGGCTAGCCTGGTTGACCGGGTTGAAAACACGTCCTTAGCTCGGTACTACATGAAACGACCCGGGCCAGGCGGGAGCTTCGTATTTGTTCACAAAGAGCGGAACTGCTAAAATTTTGTCAGGCGTCATGCGAGGCCGGGCCAGCCCGGTTATGCAATTATATGAAAAAAATTCTGCCCGGTTTGCAGGGATCCCGAACGGTTGTTACCGAGATCTCGGCAAACCGGGCTGAAATTTTTCCATGTAACCGCGAGTCTATTTTTTATAGAGTCAATATTGGTAGTCAGGATCTCGGTAGAAAAACTCAGCCCGCTCAACTCGGCTAGACCGTTCCATATATTAATAAATCGGGGCTTTACTTAGGTGGTAGAAAATAGTTTTACTTCGCATTTTCTGTGATGTCACAAGGTAATGAGGAGAACGGCCTATGATATGAAATATTTTGTGACGTCAGAAGATAGACCTTGCTAAATGAAGAACAGCGGTGAAAAAAACTTTGCCAAAACAAGTTAAGGTTCTCGAGAAGTTTTAACATTTAATGTTTACAACTGATGACGTCAGTTGCATGTCGGAAAGACAAATTCTAATTTTTTGAAACCTGCTGCCAATCCATGATTTTGGATGAACTTAAGCGAAGCTTGGACTAATGTTGTATCTCGAAGTATTCTTGATAATGGTTGCTATTTTTCGTCTAAAATAAAAGGATTCACAGCAGATTTTAAAAAAATGAAAATTTGCCTGTCCAACAACTTACGTTATCAGCTGCATAACAGAATTTGACAAAAAATTTACACTACTTTTTCTCATTTAGAAAAGTCTTTTTACTGACATAACCAAATTTTACATGACATAGACACTTTTTAAACCAGTGTTGTTCGAATGCAGAACAGTAAATTTAGGTTAGCCTTGGCCTCAATTCCAAGTAAAGGCTTGGCTCACTTTCTGCAACGTTCACTCTGTATTGAAAGAAACCATTTTCTCCTCCAATAGATAAAGCACTGTCCTTCTTATGCCAAACTGTTTCATATTTCTAACTGGTTTAAGTCAACGTTCGCCTCGATTCCAAGCAAAGACTCGGTTTTATTTCAGAAACTGTACCATGTAAGAATCTACTTGCGGTCGGTTGATTAAAATCCGATTTTCCAGGGATAACTTTTAACAAAACCTGCTGGTTGTCATGGTAATTAACCCTGGGTTAGGGCTAATCGTTTTTAGAAGAACTGGGTCCGGTTCTCAAAAACCCTGATTAACTCAACCCAGGGTTGACTCTTAAGGCGGGAGTAAACACGAACTTTTGTTGGATAGTGAGGAAGTTGAAAAAGATATTCGAATAAGAAGAATATTGTGTAAAATCAGCAAACCGTTCCCCCTGGCAAGGGACTAGTACAGCTTTGGTGTGAGGACGGTTTGGCGAATTTACATCAAATACTTCAACATTAACTCTAAAAATCACCAAATTAAAAAAACTCTTTAAAACTACCAAAAATTATTCCCACAGAATACGCAAACTGCCAAAACATTCCCCTGGGAAGCATGCATGCCCCCCTGGACCCCCATGGGGGCTCGTGCCATCGTCGCTTGCCCCCAACGGCCCATCGCCCCCCAAACGGGCTTTCGCCGGCCTTGATTAATCTACAGTTTTCGGGGATCGTTTCCCGGCCACGGGGGAATCAGTTTCACCACCTCCACGAATCCTTTTAGGCTCTCTACACGAAACAAATGACGGTTTGTGGAACTTGCCAACGCAAGAAGCTCTTCCATTCCGTGGCGGTATTGTCCAACTGCTACCACAAACACTTCAGCACCAATAACCTTCAACTGCAAAGCTCGATACAGCGTCAGCTCAGGCTTGATGTTGGACTGGCCGTCTGTTAAGACTATCACTCTCTTATGGGCGTTCGGACGCCATCCTGTTGAGTTGGGAAGAAGCAGCTCCTCTCGGCACTGCCTGAGGGCTTCTTGTGTGTTAGTTTTGCCGCCTTCCCAGGAAACATTGCCAATCTTCTTAGTGGCCTGAGTTGATTGACAGCGTTCAGTGTTACAAATGCGAAACTGAAGGAAAAGAGTTCAATATTCTGCTAATCTTAGAGACTGTCTTAGACCCGGCTGGCGTCCCTGTATTATTTTTGTAAACAGATGCCAAAACCGAGTCCTAATTGGGAGCACTAGTGTAGGATTTCTCTATGTAATTAAAGATAGGTAGAAACTAGGATAAGAACAACAAAAAGCTCTTTTAGGCTTTGCTGTTGATAATAAACCCTTTTTGAGTGAGGAGAGTTTCCTTGTGTATGCGGTTTATAAATTGCTTGACTAGCCGTAGTGTTGCCACAGAGGTCTGTCTCGTGCACTTTCAAAGCCAATTTCTTAGTTGAAAAAAAAATCTTGTGCAGGTGGAATATGTTTGTAAGTTCGCAATTTTAGCGACTTAGAGATAAAAATGTCAAAACGTGTCTGGAGGTTTTCAGGACCCATCAAGATCACGGTATTCTCGTTCACGTTGGGCCCCCGAAGAAGCTTCGCCCAGCTATGGCGTTGCACTCTACAAGTTTCTTATGATAAGTCAGTTCAACAGACCGACGCCCCCTAAAATTATTGTTTGCCTATCTGCTTGCCTTTATGTATGTTAATTCCCTTTCACTCTATTTACCATCCAATCGATTCCTGTACTAGAACTGAGCGTACTACTTTCTTGTTTCACACAGCAGTTTACTTCCCTATCCTACTTTCTCACTACAGGAGAACCCCGTTAATTCAAACTCCGAAGAGCAACAAAAACTAGTTCGAGACAAAGAGTTTGTTGTAACCGAGTTTTCGGATCAAATCCTAGTGGAAGCGCGAATTTTGTTCGAATAATCGAGGTTTTAGAGTTGTCGGACTTCGAATTACCGGGGTCCTACCATCCTTACAACACAGCATAACACCAACTTACTAATGTACTTGTGTGTGGCTTCCTACCTCTGTTGAGTTTATAAAAGGAAACGAGATTGAACTGTTATTGGAGAATACAATTGCTGCGTACAAAGTGTCGGGCTTGGCACGTGATATCGTAAGTTTAAGTCCTACCAATCCTTGACGGAAATACCGCAGCTGAATCGAACCTGATGCATCAATTACAAAAACTACGTCATACAAGATGTTATTGTCGACGTTGCGTTTCTCCCGCCATTTTCTTTCTGTTGCTGCTGATAATGACGGCAAACGTGCTACCTCTCCTTCCAAGTTGCGACCAAGGAAATGTCGGGCAAAGCGTTCAGCGGTTACTCTTGGGCTAGGTATGCGCCAGACAGCTGCAAAACGTCGAACAGATATGTGGTTAAAACCTCTGAGTTATCAAAGAGATATTTCTGCAAAGTACACTGATAAACACAATTTAATAATTCTCAACAAGTCTCTATGGTTAACTCATAATTCAGCAAAAAGTGTTTGAACAGTATGTTGTTAAAAAGGTTTTCTAAAACGTTTTCGACACAATGGTCATCATCAGTAATGCCTGAAATTTGCATATGCTCGCTAGTTAAGCCTACTACGTAATTCCCGGGGGGGAAAGTTTTGCGGTGAAAGAACGTACTTGTCTGTTTAGGGTTGGTTTGCCTCGTGCGATGAACAGACCCTCATTTATTTTTCTTCTAAAGGTGCTAAAGTCTCTATGGTTAACTCATAATTCAGCAAAAAGTGTTTGAACAGTATGTTTTTAAAAAGGTTTTCTAAAACGTTTTCGACACAGTGGTCATCATCAGTAATGCCTGAAATTTGCATATGCTTGCTAGTTAAACCTACTACGTAATTCCCGGGGGGAAAAGTTTTGCGGTGAAAGAACGTACTTGTCTGTTTAGGGTTGGTTTGTCTCGTGCGATGAACAGACCCTCATTTATTTTTCTTCTAAAATTGCTGGGTTCATTGAAGATAATACGCCAATTATAACAGTGTTTAGGGTTTGTGGGAATTACGTAGTAGGCTTAACTAGCAAGCATATGCAAATTTCAGGCATTACTGATGATGACCACTGTGTCGAAAA
>JAOBAT010093382.1:6697-17152 GCA_026413305.1 Hydrozoanthus tunicans | reverse complement strand
AATATAAAACTGACCAAATCATTGGCTAACTACTCAGGAGATAGCAACACCCACCCCCCCAACCCCCTCCCCCCCTGCCCCCCCACACACTCACACACACACACACACATTCTGACTTGCATTACTTTGCTTGAGATCAAAACAATCAATGTATACTACAACTTGAAATTTCACCTGACTCATAACTTACCACAACATCTCCTGGCTTTTGACTTCGACTCTGCACTCCCTTCACTTATGGGCCTTAACTTTAGCAGGGGTCCTGAGCACGTCGCGATGGCCTGTTTGGCTGGTGTAAATGATATATTCCTCAAAACTGGACCAACATTTCAGATCTCCATATGTCTTGCCCCCAACAATATGTTCATACCTCAGATAGTTTAATTTTTAATGTTTTTTTTCTCTCATTTGTTAAATTTAAATACTTTTGTTACACAGTGTATATAGCTGTTAAAATGTTAATCTTCAAACCTGTTAGTTTAGATGAATCTTCACACTGATTAATATTTCATTCTAGAAAACAAATAAATCAAATAGTGCAGAGTTCAGTATGCAGTCCCCACAAGACACTGGTCTAACTTTTACTTGGGCCCAACTGTTTTCCCATTTTCCATTTTTAATCTTTTTGAGTCAGTACATATCAGAACAATATCTAATGTCTGAAGTCGATAACTTTTTAAATAACACAATATTATAGGTAATATGAAAGTTACCTGCAATCTCACTTGTAAAGACTCCCAAGGCATGAGTGTCATCCACCCATTTGATGTCAAAACCTTGCCCCCTGGATGATGAATATATTCAACGGTCAAGATGGTTGCAATAGAACAAATATCTCTTGGACCAATTATAGTCTCATAATGATGATAATGATGATGAATAACGGTGATGATGGTGGTGACAATGACGGTGATGATGTTGGTGATCGAAAAGGTAATGATGGTGATGGTGATGATGATGGTGATGATGATAATGGTGTTAGTGATGATAATGATGATGGTGATACAGTTGATGATGATGATAATGATAAGATGATGGTGATAATGATGATGATAAAGATGATGACAGTGATGGTGATGATGATAGTTGTGATAATAAAGAAAAAGAAGATGATGATAATGGTGTTAGTGATTTTAATGATGATAATGGTGATGATAATGGTGTTGGTGAGGTTGATAATGATGATGGTGATACAGTTGATGATGATGATGATAAAGAGGATAACAGTGATGGTGATGATGATAACGATAGTGATGATGATGGTCATGATGAAGATGGTGAAGAAGGTAGTTATGATGATAATGAAAAAGATGGTGATAATGGTGTTGGTGATGGTAATTGTGATAATAGAGATAATGGTAATGGTGTTGATGATGATGAAAGTGATAATGGTGATGATGATGGTGTTAATGATAGTGATGATGATAATGATAATGGTGATATTGATGAAAGTGATGATGGTGATAATGATAAAAATGATGATGATGTGACTGAATTCTAATGCACTTTAAAGTTCCAGATTCATGATAGACCGTTGCACAATTAGGGAGGCAGAGCAGCTGTATGGCTGTCAAAAACATTAAATTCCTGAACTTGATAAATAAAAAAATAGGCCTGTAACTGTACAGTCTGTGCATAGTGTGTATCTTCCTGGTGTAATTGGAAATGGTAATCAAAAATATAATTACTGCAGCTGTGACTAACATAATAATTATACAATAATTTAAAAACAGATTTTGATATTAAAAATGTCAAAAAAAGGTAAAATAACAATAATCTTTATTAAACAGGAATAGTATGATATAAATTAACTAAATATTTCAATTCAGGCCTTCCACTCACCTGAATGACGACAAAGCCATATTAAGATCTTCAGTCTTAAGATCTTTCGAAAAGTCAAAGATCTCAACAATGTGGGAATATTCTAGACAGTAAAAAGTGACATGTGACAGTTAAAATGGTTAAAGAAATTTCTCCTAAAGGCATAATTTCATCGCAACATGATATGAGAATATCCATTAGTCATGAGACAAAGTATTGGGTAAAGATGCAAGAGCATTTCTTGAAAATTGTTTTATAAGCTTGGACATTTTCTAACCTTTTCAGCCCCAGCCACTTTATGAACATCAAACTTGTTGTCCTTTCATAGTGCTCACATGTTCGAAATAACTCAAAGGCATATTAGATAATTTCATTGTTACATTATATGAGAATAGTTAACAAATAAACAAACCAGTTGGAGCTAAAGAAAGAAAAAGGGATGAAACAGAAACCTGCAAAAAGCTGTTAAAGAATGTGGAAGAATCCTTTTTTACTGTCTAACTTTGATATTTTTTTAAATTTTTCTGTAACTGAAACAGGCTTTCAAGCACACTGAGATGAAAAAGTAGGAGAAAAGTAGGACCAAAATTCTTTTAAAAGTAGGACAAAAGAAGGATTTCGAGGGGAAAAGTAGGAGAAAAGTAGTACTGATGAACTGCTTCTAGTCTGCCTGTGACTCGTTTCACTGCTGTTATGAGTGTGAGCCATCTGGACTGGATATGCCAGTTGAACATTTGTTCGTCAAGAAATCTTCCTTGCGACATGTGGTCCAGGCCTTAACCCCGAACACCTGCAAGGCTTACTCCCTATTCCTGCATGATACAAACTTGCACAATTTGCTGAAATTGCAGCATATAAAAAGTAGGAAGCCTGCTGAAACCTCAGTAGGTTGATTGATTTTGTCAAAAAAAAACAAATGACACCAAACTTGCAAGTAGTTGAAAAAACTAGTTTTCAGCTCTACATATATAACAAGTTGTTTGGTAGTAAACTGACAACACTTCCAGCTACTATGAAATATTGTCACATAATATTGTACCTGAATCTTCCAGCTCAACACCCTCGGGAGTAAATGACAGGTAATCAAAACGTGGGTTCTTGATACTGGGTGCATCTATACCTGTCATTGTTGACAGCTAGAGAGAAAGGAAAATGATAATCTCAGCTATAATTAATAAATCTTTTCAGCCCAAAGCATGACAAAAATTATGTTGATAAGTTCTCCCTACCCGGATTTATACTTTACATGTGACATTAAAGTTTTGGAGAATATCACTTTCCATTGCCTTTATTTAACCAATTGGAAGTTATTTGTTCAACAATAGTCAAAATCATCAGCCTGCTACTTAAATCATTTATGAGTCAACTTGCATTAATTCAGTTGATAGTAGCTAGTGAGTTTAATATAACCTAATATGTTTGACTGTGTATGCACACAATGTTGAAGTTATTTATTTTTAAAATACCTTTTCAAGCATATCTGGATTACAACATTCTCCATCATCATCATACAGTGCGTCCCAGTCATCATCACTCTTATCACCTGCATCATCTTTGTTACTGTGAGTGCCATCTTGTTGTTTAACGTGCAACCTTATATTGTCTTCTTTTGAGGCCAATTGGGATGATTTTGATTTCTTTTTCTTCTTTTTTTCTTGATGAACAGACTCGCCCAGCTCCTTTTGACTTCCTTTGGTTTTCTTTTTTTCCTTCTTTCCTTTTTCCTTTTTTCCAATCTTAAATTTTTTTCTTTCCTCTTCTGACCCTTCCACACTTTTCTCATTTTTTGTCTTGTTCTTTTTCCTTTCAATGTGTATTAAATCCAAATCATGTTCTTCTGTTTTTGTGGAATAAGAGACTGACTCACATGACCCAGACATTAGTTCACTTTCTTCATGCTTAAACAAAGTGCCATTGCTTTGATGCCTATCGGTTGGAATCAGGGAAGAATCTAAACTGGATTCACTATTCTTAGGAGTATCAAAGAAAGTAACATTTTCTGCAGCTTTTAGTTCACTCACACTGTCACTGTTGGTTGTACCATCATTACTCCCTACAACACCACACTCGACACACCCAACCTTGTCCTGATGCTCAGTAGACAAAGAACAACTCCAGCATTTTTGCTCCTTGTGCCCATCGCAGCCAGTCCTAGTAACCAAAGCACACTTGCATTGCTCCTTCACAGTCACTAATTTATTCTGATCATCATCATCAACACTGTCCTGTGTAGCCCTCTCCATTGTCTGTTCATGAGGGTCCACAATGCCTTGTTGCATATTTATCGGCTTACAAAAATTGTCATCAACATTGTCTGGTGAAACCACCACTTTCTGTTTAGAAAGGTCAGTTAAACCTTGTTGCATATCAATCAACTTACATTGATCATCAATATTTTTCAGTGTAACTTGTTCTCTTTTCGGTTCAGAAAGGTCAACTAAATCTGACTGATGCTTATCAATCAAATTACACTTATCATTCTCAATATTGTCTGCTGTAACTCCCTCCCTTGCCTGTTTAGAGGGGTCAACTAAATCTTGCTGTTTATCAATCAACTTACACGGATCATCATCAAAGTTGTCTCGTGTAGCTCCTTCCCTTGTTTGTTCAGAGGCAACTAAATCTTGCTGTTTATCAATCAACTTACACGGATCATCATCAATGTTGTCTCGTGTAGCTCCTTCCCTTGTCTGTTTAGAAGGGCTAACAAAATCTTGCTTGTGCTGATCACCACTGTTACTGTTTAGTTGAACTGGTTCCACTGATTGGTCAAATGAATTTATAGAAGTCTTTTTATGCTGCTTAGTTATTTCTACCCTATCACAATCTGGAGGTGAAAAGTCAACAGTGCTATTAGTAAAACATGTGTCTTCAAACTGTTCTCTTTCATCTCTACTAGGATGTAAAGAAGATATAGTTTTATTCTCAACAGCAACTTTGTCTTTACAAAATGGCTTAGGAGCAGACTTTTGATAACATTTGTCATTTCTTGCACTAATTTCATTTTTTTCATCAGTGAATGCATTCTTGCTATTTGAATCTGTAGTCTGTAACTCATTACAGGGGGTGTCGAATGAACCAGCAACTCTGTTGGCATCTGCTGGAACTAGTGTGTGTCTGCTCCCAGCTTTGTCAATGGCTCCTCTCAGAGCTCCTGGCACATACAGGATCTGATCAGGCCTTCTCTTTGCTCGTCCTCTGCCCCTACTTGAAAGCAACAAAATTGCTTTTTAGATATCAAGAACCCTGCCTTACAATACTGTATACGTAAGAGAGTGGTAAAACAACTTTCCTGATCAAAAGAGACAATTTAACTTGACCTAGAAACCTGAAGAATTGCAGTCGTTTGTTTTTATTTCAGAGGGTGAGCTATTGAAGTTCGGGCTACGATGATTAACTTTTTAAATTGTTGGGGATCCATGCTGAGTCCAGCTCTACCATGTTTCTATACACCTTTCTGCCAATGACCAATTTGCTAAGCTTCAGTGAATGTCAAATGGAACTTTAAATAGCTCATGTGCAAATTTAGTTGCTAAATAGCCAAAGCCCTTTTTTTGTGCCTTTTTATAACAAACACATTCATTTGGTAAGATGCAAAATTCAACTGAAGTTTTCAAATTTGCTTGATACTGATAATAGGTTGTTGGGGGGTTGGGGGTTGACTTATTAGAAACCTCAGAAAATTGACAGCATCTTAAGTTTGTACATGGATGCATTATTGTGATTTTCTAACCTTGGAATATTCCTAGAGGTTTCTCTTGATGAGAGATCTTGTTCAGTATTCTGGCTGCTATGACTCAAGCCTTCTTTACAGTTTTGAACAGTGGGCTGGCTGCTCAGTGTTTTGATTCCTCTTCCTCGGCCGGTAGTACGAACAAAAGATGACCCTGACACTGGAGTTTTATGTTTGGTATCCATATTCCTTGTTGATTCAAAATAACACGAGTGTCATTAACAATTAGATTTGTTGGTTTTGAGCTCCCACAAGTTTCGAAGAAGGGCTCCCATAAAATCACATCTGTGAGATTTTAAGTTTCTTAATCTGCATCCAAGAGATGCATTTTAAATTTAATATGGCATTTTATGGCATTTTTTTATTCCAGACATTTTATCTTCGTGAATGTGAACAACTTGCTGCAGTTTTTCAATCGCATTTCAATATTTACAATAGGTGCAATTATGCGACTAACTTTGATTTTTTTGGCGCATTTTTAAAAAGTTAGTGGCATTTGCAACCAGTTGGTCGCCCACTTTGAGCCCTGCTATACAGTTTAAAGTATTTGAATGAGCAAAAAAAATTTTGAAATTATTACTTATGAATTAACTCTGGAAGATTTTTCAATCATGTACTGGTATTGTTCTACTCTATACTATTACTCAGGACTCCACAGTATATGGCTGAGTCAATAGGCCTTATGCATGTTTACGTCAAACACCCCCAAGCCTTGCTTTTGAATTACGAATGTGTGAATATTTTCATAAATTAAATCCCAAAGCACCCACAGATGAACAGAATTCCTTCGTGAACATGGTTTACACACACGTGAAATTATGCTCACATCTGTTTCTTGAATACGAGGCTTGGGGGTGAAACTGACTAGTTTGACGTCAACATGCAAAAGACCTATTGGAGCAAGTTACATTGTCTCGCTCAAGGACACCCTTACACAGTGGTCTGACTGGGTCTCGACCTCAAGACCTAAGGGTTACAAGGTAAATAATTTTATGCAAGTTTAAACTAGGTACAAAAGAGCACCCCAAAATTTCCTTTTTTTCAACCCAAACAATCACGAAACATAGCCTGTTTTGCACTATAAAACACTCCAACAAAATCATTTTGATATTAAATGCATGACATAACATTTTACTGCACATTACAAAATGCGTGCTCCCACATAGTTAAATTCATCAACCAACATGTGATCAAGCCTCTTCTCTAGCAAAGTTCTTTTACTCTGTATTCATAGTGGCTGGAGGTCATTAGACACAACAAAATTAAAAAATGTAATTAATTTACTGTAAGTTTCAGGGAGAATTGAAATAAAAAGTCTGTATCATAACTATCATGAGTCAGCAGCACATTGTCATTGGCCGGGTTAGCATGTTCGACTGGGGTCACGAGTTTGAGCCCCAGTCAGATCACTCTGTTGTGCCCTTGAACAAGACAATTTACCTGCCTTTGTTTCAGTCGACTCAGCTGTATAAATGAGTACCAGTTCTGCAGTCCTGCGATAAATAAGTGTCAGGACTGTCCAGAGGGAGTCAAAGCCATCATCCACTTAGCACTATAGAATCTGGAGAAAAGCGCCGGCATTATGAGCCACTTAGACTCGAGTAATGATTTAGCTTTAGCTATAATATTCAGGATTTTAACTTGCCTTTCTTGTTTGCAGAACACAGCAGTCCTTCTTTGTGCTCCGGAACCAACAGACGAACTACATAAAGGAAAATGCTCCTCCACAAGTTTGTGAACAAGAAAACGATAGCGAGAGTTTAATGGTGGGAACAGAAGTATGATATTTTTGTCCTTAACTTCGGCAAACTTCTTCAAATCTTGTTCCAGCCTTAAAAGGAACTGGGTTTCTCTGGGTGAGCTGAGTTTACCAGCAATGGAAGATACCTGGGCCATGTTTCTATGACAATTAAATGTAAATCTATGTAGTTTACATGGAGTTGAGCTTATCTTTAAACAAGTTCGAACAACCACAATAAACAACATGTTAGTTACTTCTAATACATATAGAATAGATCTTTAATATCAACTAACTTTTTACAAGCAATTTAACTTTTAAGTCAATTACAGCTGAAATGCCTTGCCAAAAATTTTAACCAGTAAAAATAAACTATGTATCAATTAATCATGCGTACGTCTGATTTTGACCAACCTTGGGGAGTCGGCGATTTTCTTTATGAATGAGAAGTTGATCCAAAAATATTATATCGTTTTTTCGTTCAAAACAAGCCGTTTCGGCCGCCATCTTAGTTTTCAATTACTAGTACCTAGTTTTCGCACTAACAGTTTTTAAACGGAAAATGTCTCGTAGGGGAGACTGGCTCTAGGTATTCGGCTTTCCTGAATAAAAATAATGTTCACTGCAGTGAAACGCTACATAATAGTACATGCAAATGACGCAGAGATTTTAAAATGCGGGAGATTTTTTTGGAGGCTAGAACTTTCATTGTGTCAACTGTAAGTGCTCACAATATCGAATGAACGTGACAACAAAGAACTTATTATAGGTATACTTCTTGTCAGATGAAAAATTTAAAACATTTGCGCCGCACTTGAAAGAAGTGAATTAATCACAATATCTGTGCTGAACACTCTAGTATCAGTGGGCTTCAGTTAGATTTGACAGACTCATTGAGCTGCTGAAGGACTCTGAACAATTTTACGTTACAGGGTTGCACGATCAGTGTAAAGTCAGGAGAATCGATTTTTTTCAAGGTTAGGCAACTGCCAGTGAAAATTGTGTTGGGTCAGTAGCCTGTCTCCACCCCACCCATATGCGCCGCTGCACAGGCTATGGGTCGGGAATTTTAGAATTTTTCACTCAATGCTGAGGTTAGGGAAATTAGTCAGTGAGTTTACATCACATGCAGTCAGGGAAATCTATTTGTATATTTTCAACGCTCGTCTCCTCGTTTGATAGCACCCCATTTGGGGAGGGGGAAGGGGAGGGGGTACTTCGGGGTTAAATAGGTAGGGATGACAAAAAAGTCCCCGCAACACTTTAAAAAATACGAAGGCATAAAAGTTCTCCAATCTAAAAATACCTCTTGGATGAAAAATTTCCCTAAAATATACCATTGAAAATTGACATTTTCCCCTGGATAGCTAGCAAGGCCGACACTATCTATAAAGTCCCCTCGTGTTACACCCACCGTGATGTGCAGTAGATAAAGGCGCCCGCGCGTAATAGGACGTTTGCAAAAGGACTTCTGCCTTAACTTTTTGTTCAGTACTTACCAGAGCACTTCCTCCTTATACGCTGCTATTAACGCAATGTCGAAAGATACCTCGACTATCAGTTCAATCATGTTGAACTTTCTCGCCTTTGTCTAAAAACCCTAGAATTATTATTTATCTGAAAACAGAATAAAGCAAGTCACTCTAGCTCGCAGCACTTCACTTTCTTTTATAAATTACAAATAGTTAATTTTTCATCCTCTCAGAGTACAACAATGGCATCTAAAACAAGAACCCGGCAACTCTCAGCCAGCAGCTACACCTTTCCTGGTTTACAGTTGACTCTGGTATTGAGGGTCTTAGATAGTCCGCTATACACAGCTCACAACTATATTCATAAAAGTTGCCCTCAGCTAACAGAAGAGACAGACCACGACAACGGAATCACCCTACTCTTTGTGTTGTGGGTTCTTTTAAGTCCCCCGATAGGAAGTCAAGAGACTGGGCCTATGGTTTAACGTCCTTATCCGAGAAAACGCGAGGGTCTAACCGTTTGCTGGTGTTAGAGCAAAGGCAGCACCTTCTCCTCAGTTATTTCAAGATCCTGCCTCTACACAACCCTTCGCAAGTGTGGTTTTCATAAATTGCAGTTTTTGCAAATTTTTTCTTGCAAACATCAAAATTTCTCCTCTTTATGCTATTTGTATTACTTGAACTTTTGAATTGTACCGAAAATCGGGATATTATGGCCAACATCAGGAGACAAGGAGTCAAGGTAAAAAATCAGAAGACTATACTGGGAAAATCAGGAGAATGAGTTGGAATGTCTGCTATGCAAAAGCACGACTCAACAAACAAACGAGTACACTCTATTACAACATGTTTTATTTTCAATAAATGTTAACTTTTCTGTATGAAAAGCAAAGTATTGGTTATGTTTTCTACAGCAAAACACAAAGTCAGATCCTAGCAACTACATCACAAAGAATTGATAAACTCCACTTTAGTCCCTTACAGTGAGACCCAAAATTGGGACACTAGAGTAAGTTAAGACACAAGAATAGCATGTTATTCCACAAACAACACAGAATCTACAAGTATGAACAGAATGCACTTGGTTTTTACAAAATCTTATGAACTATCCTTACTTTTAAATAGCAACCTGATTAGCAAAATGAATTTGTACGCTTAAGGGAAGTATCTTGTAGTTTGACTATTTAACATACCTAACTGCACAAGTATGAATGAATGATTAACTCAACAATGATATAAATTATTTCTATTAAATAGCAAAGGCCTATGTGCAAACAATTGCATCTTAAAATCTTTGCTTTTCTTTACACAAATGTACTCTTCAACTTATAAAAAGTACATTTAACAAGAAACTAAAAGGTTTCTTTCTTTCTCCAAACCAATGTGAAGGCAATTACACCTCGTGGAACCGATAACACACTACTTCCTTCAGTTCTAAAAGGATTTTTGACACTGAAGATTTCTCTTTATCTAAATTACATCCAGTCTAATATATTTACATAGCTTTCAAACACATAAATTAATAAGTTAATCATTTTAGGGTTACACACTATGTAGCTTGAAACTAAGAAAGTTGCTCAAACAGATATATCTGATGTAAGACTGATGTAAGAGGTTAATCATTTTAGGGTTACACACTATGTAGCTTGAAACTAAGAAAGTTGCTCAAACAGATATATCTGATGTAAGAC
>JAOBAT010093371.1:0-17152 GCA_026413305.1 Hydrozoanthus tunicans | reverse complement strand
ATTCCATATTTTTGGACCTTGGAATTTAATGCTGAATTTGCCATAATTTGTACGTGCTTTGGGCAAATAAAAATTTTTTTTAGATGCACACATGTACACGCGTACTAATGTAAACTCAACTAACTTGTTTTATAAATGCAGTTATAATGTTTTCAAGCGGACTTCTTCTCCCGATTCTCAATCCACGGGCAGGGCATTTCCAGAGCCTACCTCATATTATTACTATTATTACTACCATTATTTTTATTATAATAATTATTATTGTTGTTATTATTGTTCATACAATTATTATTATCAATTACCACTATAAAACTTTTGATGTTCCTATGTTATAAAACGTTTTTCAGGTGGCCGTGCAATAGCTGTTCCTGGCGAGGTACGTGGCTACTTCAAAGCTTGGAAAATGTTTGGTCGCTTGAACTGGAGAGAGCTTGTACAGCCCGCCATTGATATTGCCAAAACTGGTTTTAAGATTGGCAAGCCTGTATCTAGTACACTGGAGGCCATTGGAAATAAAACTAAAGAAAGGGACGCGCCAGGTCTGAGGTAGGCCACATGTATTTACCCCCACTTTCTTGGTACAGTTCACACAAATGGACCTAATAGTAACAGTTATAATAATAACAACAATAATGACTAGATTTTCATAGCGTGATATATAACCACTAGTTTCTTTATATCGCTTTACAAACATCTTAATAACCTAGAGCGAGGTCTGTCTGAGAGAACATTTTTCCCGAGGTCTTTCACTGTACAGACCGAGCGAAGCGAGGTTTGTACGAAAGACCAAGGGCAAAATATTCTCCCGGACAGACCGAGCAAAACGAGGTTATTAAGATTTTTATTAAATGGCTCATTATTTCTTGTAAAAACTTTCTTCGGGTCAATCATCAATACTTGTAGTTTCGAGCGGATAATAAAATTCACCGGACATTGTTTTGACTTTGAAGTCCGTAACTCAAAAAAGTCTGTACGGTAGCTTATTGACCTAAGTTTAGCCAATCGATTTCCGAACGCTGGAAATTTGGTTATTGACCGAAAATCAGAGTTACCATTTAATAAAATACTAACAATTGTTGTATATAAATTCTAAAACTATAAAACTAAAAGCAGAGTAAAGTTTAAAAAAAAACGTTAATATAGGGACATATCTGAATGAGCTAGCCTTAAGTTGGGGAGGGAGGGGGATGTCATGAGGCGTGGCACCCCAAAAATATTCTGGATAATAGCAAAATTGAAAGGAAATGTGCATTCTCAATACAGCTCAGGTAAATCTTGTTAAGCTTTTGAATGTAAAAAATAAGAAGTACATTTTCGAACCAAAAAAAACTTTAATGAATGATTCCTTCTTTGTTAGAATCCATAACTGTTTATCGAAACGATTTACTCATTAAACATAAGCAGAAGACTGAAAATGAAATTTTCATTTATCTGTTTCAGAAAATGGAACGAACTTAAAGTAAACAGATAGTGCCCACCACATTAAAGTGAATAGCTACTAATGGGCTCGAACCGGAATGCCTTCGTATATAAAAGGATGATTTGTTGCAACTAATATTTATGATATTTATGATATCGTTTATTAATTTTGCCTCCATTATCTAAACAGGGAGTTAATCTTTGACGAAAACGGTAAACTACGAAAAGAGGGTGATCTCATTACAAATCTAAAGTACGCAGCGACCCTAGAGACGATTCGGGACGATCCGGAAAGTTTCTACACCGGTGAATTGGCGAAGAGCATTGTCCGGGACATGGCTGTGGCCCCTGGAGGGGGCCTCGTCACAGCTGAGGACCTAAGGAACTATTCCGCTATTGTGAGGGAGACCATGCAGAACAAGATAGGGAGACTTACCATGCACACAGCTCCGGCACCAGCCAGTGGTCCTGTGATTGCTCTCATCTTGAACATTCTTAAAGGTAATACAAACAAAAATATAAACAGTAAGAACAAGGGTTTTTGTCTGTTTTCTAAGATAACTGTAGATGTTAAGCTTTGCACTGTTAAACCCTGATTAGGTAAAAGGTATGAATAATCTAAGTTTTCAGTGAACTAGGCGAGTTTCTGTTTGTACTTTTTGCCTCATTAGTATTTGCACTCTTCTTTCCAATTCAGCTACAGAAACAAAGCTTCCGAATAAAGAAATGTTAGAAGAAACAACTTTCTCTGAAAATATGAGATTGATATGCTGAGTAATCTTTTAAAAAGAATGTATGGTCAATTATCGTTCTTGCCTCTAGCTGTTTTGCATTTTTGAATAATGTTTTTTTTTCTTTAAAACTACACTTTTAAATTTAAACACTCGTTAATCTTAAAAAGCCACTCTTAATTTTTAAAATGAGTTGTTGTTTATCTTTGTTCTTTCTCCGACTTAAGTTGTAATGTAAGTAATGTAAACAATTACGCCAGCAGAAATTCGCCTGTATGAAAAGGGAGTTCACTTTATATTTCTCAATGAAAATTCAGACGATTTGCCCTTATTTTCCCTTTTTCAATGAGGTGACACCAGTTGTTGTGACTTGCATTTTACAGTTTACAGTTTTGTTGTTTTGCACCTATTTACATTCACAGTTTCTTTTCAATTACTTCAAAGCTTAAAGTAAGAGATAAATTTTGATTAATTAAACTTTAAGAGGAAGAAGTGCGTAGTGGTCAAAGGAGCAAAAGCTTTCGAGTTGGCCACTACCACGGTGAAACTATGAAGGAGAGAAATAGTTATGTGTTAGTCATATTACTTAATAGCAATGTTTTCTTTTGAGTTATGACTATCTATTTAAACATTTAAAGAAACGCATCCAAAATCTTTCCCTTGCACGTGTTAGCGTGTCATCAAAGTTCCCTGAGAACTATGTTTTGTTGATGCATATACGTGGATTGATATTTATAGATTTCTCTGCTGCTCATTTATATATAGGGACAGAACGTTTATGAATTTAGGAAGTGTGCATGGAAATAAAACACGACTGATATTTTCACATCATTATAAATCGGTAGATATCAGAATGCAAATTACAGAAATGTTCCTATTTTTTCCTATTTTGAGAAGAAACTTCCTATTTTTTCTATTTTTTTAGCATTTTCCTTCTTATTTTTCTATTTTTTGCAAGTCATTTGGAACTTGACTCCCTGTTAGAATGAAAATTTTAAAATCATAGAAACAAAAATTGGTGAATAACTTTCGACACACTTGTCCTGAGCGTGTCGTAGACCCGTGCGTGTGTTTGACTTTGAACAGTAACAAATTGCGTTAACATCAGCTATTCTTTATAGGTTACAATTTTTCGAGGGCTGATCTCGACTTCAAAAATTACAACAGATCCGCCTTGACGCTTCATCGGATCATCGAGGCTTTCAAGTTCGGGTATGCGTGGAGATCACAGCTTGCTGATCCCGCTTTTGAACTGAATGTCACAAAGGTAAACTAGATAACAATGACGACGTTTCATGGTCGACCCCTTTTCCTTTTGCCCTGTTGGTTCCACGTTAAAGCTTGCCATTTTATGCTGGTGTTTTTCGTCCGCATGGTATGTCCTGTCAGCGGCGCAGTGGCCGAGTGTTTAATGTCTTTGACTCGCAGGGTCGCGAGTTCGAACCCTTGTGAGACCACCGTGTAGTGCCCTTGAGCAAAACACTTTCACTTTTTTCCAATCAACGCAGCTGCGTAAACGCGTACAAGTTCTGCTGGGAGCTAACCTGCGATAGATTACTGTCCTGTCCAGGAGGAGTCAACGACTCTCATCCGTTTAACACTACAGAAACCGGAGATAAGCGCCGGCCCTATGAACCAATTAGGCTCGAGAAAGGAATTAGCTTAGCCAGGGGAGTAAAAGACTCTCATCCGCTTACCACTACAGAAATCGAAGATAAGCGCCGCGGCCCTGAGAGCCAATTAGGCTCAAGAAAGGATTTAGTATTTTTCCTGATCTGCTCTCTGCCACGATTCAGTCTTCGTTGGAAACCATATCCCACCATCTGATTCCATACTCAAATAATACTAACCCAGTAAATTTAATTTTTATCCCATTTTAAAGGTTACCAAGAAGATGATGGACCAGGCTCTGGCTGACCTCTTACGGAGCAAGATATCGGACAAGAAAACTCATCCTGTTGATTACTATGCGGATTTTTATGTCAACGTGGATTATGGTACTTCTCATCTGAGTGTCCTGGACCAAGATGGAAATGCTGTTGGACTCACCTCAACTATAAACCTCTGGTACGGTTGTCTCAATTGTTGTACTTCAAAGAGCGAGCGTAGGAGACAGGGATGTTTGTCTTGTATTGCCGTTTTGTTTCTTAGACGCTGTATAATGACTTTTTTAAATGTGCATGCTTTTCTTTTGACCTTTGACGATGGAGTCAAATGACAAGCTACCATAATTTTTCTTTAGGACTGGTAAGAGAGGCTGAGTAGTCACCTCATTTTACCGTGTCCTATAGAGAGGCACTTTACCCAACCATTCCAGTTGGCCAAGCTATGTAGATATAAACAAGAACACGCTTTCATTTGGGGCTAACCTGCTTCTGTCCTGTTTCTATACCACGTGACAGGAGACTGTGTTAAAATATTCACGTTTATGGCTCATGTGTTGATTTTCATGGCTTGTGCTTTCTGCCGTCGTAAGATTTCACCTGTTGAATGCAGCTTGTTATCTCTCGTTCGCGTGGGCGGCAGAAGCAACAATTAATAGGGAGGGGCACAGTACTTCTCTAAGTTTTAATAGCTTGTTACAAAATAGCAAACTCTTTTAGCCGAAATATTATTGGGGGGAAGGGGCTGGCTCCCCGCCTCCCCTCCCGTTTCCACCGTCCATAGTTGGTCCGTATTCGACCAGCTAAATGTCATGCATTAAAATGACAATATTGATATGAACCCAGTTGTTGAAAATTACGCTGGTATCTCTCAATGCTTTTGGAAGGTAGTAACGCTGCGGTTTTCTACAAGATTAAAAAAGGCACATGAAAGGTTCCAAAGTGCCGTAAAAATGTTCATAAGTACTTGCAAAAATCTTCATAACGAAATTGCAAGTTGACATTGAAAACCGGCTACAACGTTAACCCTCCAGTTTATGTCCGCTATGTCGACGACTGTTCCTCTAAGAAATCAAAACACAACGACTTTCTCGCTTAATTTTTCAGTAACAACCCAAATACTGTGTTTATAGTAGAAAAAAACTCAGATCGTTTTTTAGAGTCAGCTTTCTAGAAGTAACAGAAATTTACCAAGAACCCGGCAAACTGCCAACACACTGGAAATCTCAAGTCCCAACAAAATGGAAACGTCACTGCAATGTCGAAGACCAGCATAGGGCTAAAAGAATTCCTACTTTAGAATAAAAATATCGAAAGAAAATATTTAGACGCAGGCTTTCCCAAACGATTCATAAGAAGCAGCATCGACAACTTTTACAGAAGACAACCAGACAACTGCGAGAAGCTAATTTCAGATTTTATGTTTGACGAAAGACAAAGTATTTCCGTTCAGTTACCTTTCTGTGAAAAGGCTGAGGGCAACTCTTATAAATATAGTTGTGAGCCGTGATAGTGGACTATCTAAGACCCTCAATACCAGAGTTAACTGTAAACTATCATTAAGCGACTTTGAGCATATACCTATGGAAAAGGCGCTCTATAAATGCTAAACATTAATATTATTCAAAGTATTTTTTGAGGCTTAGCAAAGGTTAGAACAAGGATACATATGAGAACTGAACACACAAATTGTGATGTGTATTTTGGTCGCACATGGGTCGCCCACGGGCCCGACATTTTCTTCATTTGAGTGTGTATCTAGCCTATGTGAACCCAGTTAAGGGCTTTACTACACAAATTTAAAGTATTTTTTGAAGCTTAGCAAAGGTTAGAACAAGGATACATACGATTGTGTAGTGGTCATCACGCCTGACTAGAATACAGGAGACGCGGGTTCGATTCCCAGCTCGGGCATGACACCGATTTTTTCGGATGAGTGAGTTGGAAAGGTAATTACACTGTGTGTGTACAGTTCTCATAATAATCATTAATAGTATTACCAAGTATTTTGTAATTTTTACCACTATGTTGTTTTAATCTTTTCCGCCAGGTTTGGTTCTTTATACCGCTCCACAGCTACCGGCATAATATACAACGACCAGATGTATGATTTTGATAACCCAGGCCATAAAAAGATTGCCGGGTTGCACCCGTCAACGGTCAACTACCCTGCACCTGGGAAACGGCCTCTCTCATCTGTGACCCCCCTGATACTTACAGATAGCAATGGAGATGTGCAACTTGTGGTTGGTGCGTCAGGGGGGAAGAAAATAATCAGCGCCACATCTCTGGTAAGTTTCATTTTCCTCATTCCATTTTCTGCCATGTCAGCAAAATCTCTTTATGATACCGTATTATTTTATACTTTGTAACAATACTACTACTATCTCATATTGGCCTATTTATCAAACTAGTGAACTTCACTTTTCGTGCACTCTAATTGGTTCACTAATTACTCTGCACAAGGGAAGAATCAAAAGATGTTCAAAAAATGTTGTCGGATGACAATTGCGCAGTGATGTCATCTTAAACATAACAGCGGCGTCTGTGTGATGTGCATATGTAGAAGATGTGCGCAATCTCCCTCAATAAGAAAAATTAAGATAGCTCTTGTACAACGGCGATATCCCGCAATTTTTTGTTGATCACTCATCCTTGAAAAGGCGAAAATGGCGCTCGTTTTGCCTTCGTCTTGAAAGTTAGATGAAATTCTGAATATATATCAAACAAGGAAGGAAAGTTTATTACACAAAGGAGGCGACAATGTTTAATAATAAGGGTTTTTTGCTTAAAGTCAGTAGCACAGTTCTGTGTTTTACATCGGCCGCCGCGGTATGACATAGTTTTTGCTTATAAACAATCTAGATTTAGAGATCCTCAGAAACTACTCGCAAGGTTTTTTTTCCCTATTATTTCAGCACGAGAAGACAGTTTCACCTCTTACGTGCTATGTGTCTTTGTTCTGTTAGGTTGTGATGAACAGACTATGGTTTGGACGAGACATGGACAAAGCAGTGAATCAGCCGCGAGTTCACAGCCACTTGATTCCCGAGGACGATGTAGTGATCGAGAAAATTTCAAACGAATCTCAATACACATTACCAGAAGACATCCAATCCGGGTTGAGAGCTCGCGGACACAATCTCACTTTCAAAGGTGCCTACGCTGCTGTCCAAGCCATTGACCACATGGGGACTAAGATTTTTGCAAAGTCAGACCCAAGGAAACACGGAAGCCCAGCTGGATTTTAGGTTAGAATACCTTTTAGTGGTAAATTCTTATTAAATTAAGCGATGCATATGTGATGATCTCAAAGCCTCATAACATTTTCCGTCTCCGTTTTTCCAAAAGTAAACTAAAGAAAACACACCAAGTACGATTAAGGGAAGCAAATTAAGTTCATTGATCTCCACATCGCTCTTTGCTTTTGTTTTCTGCAAATTACCCTGAATCAAAGTTGTTCATTTGAAAACGCTTATATTAGACCACGAGCATGTATGTAGTTACGTACGTACGTATAGTTAAACGCTTAAATAGAGCAAATGACTAGGGTGTGGTCAGGAAATTAAGGTCGCTTGAGGTGGGGCGGAGCTTTGGGATGGTGCGATACTTTGATGGTGTTAATGCAAAGCGCAGATGTAGGTTTATATTAGTTTTGTGTGTACGTGGGATGTATATATGTGTGTGTTTTCTACGTACCGATCTCATTTACTGACTGGCGACAGGAAACAAACAACTCTCTGTTTCATGACTCAAAAGTGTTTGGATTTTATTAGGCTTGTTAAAAGCAACAAAGAAGTTGATTTTTAAAAACCGCAGGCCGAAGCTTGCGGTTTGTCGTTTGCCGTATGAAATATTGGGGGTTAAAACGCCACGACGCCATTTTTTTTTCACGTGCAGCTTTTTGAGTCGTAAAAATTCGTCTCCAAACTCCTTCCTGAAAATAAACAAGCTACCTGTTCAGGATTTAATACATAAATAAAGTTGAATACAAACTTTATACGTGGGTTTGCAAAGTTAAAAAGGTCGGAAAACCTTACCGCAAAACAGCCATCTTGAGGTCGAAATCTGAACTGCGAACGTCAAACCGCGCGGCATGAGAGAGGCCATGCGACATCTTGATGTTTGCCGTTTGTGGGAATCCCCCAAATACTTCAATCTTAGTTAATGTCACCATTAGGGAGCTTTTAAGCTTAAAAGCAACGAGGACAACGGCTTGCAAAAAACACACTTATTGCTTGCCTCTTATAATTATGTAAGGCTAGTTTGCTTTCTCTAGCTGTGTCCGACTTAACGCTTTGTTAGCAGAAAACAGTGAAAGTGTTTGTCCTAAAGGTAGATAAAGTTTAAAAAACTGTATGTAGGTTGTTCTCGTGGTCGTAAAACCTTTAGAGTTGCGCTCTTCATTTTCATAGTGGTGCATTTTGTGCATTCCAGCGTGCAGCTATAGCATTATAGACCTCGTTGCTTAAACTTCAAAGCATGAAAAAGTTTAAAAAAAGTTGTGTGTTGCATTCAAATTATTTCTGTTTTGTTGTTTTAAAGACCTATGTACCAATTAATATTGTTTGAAACAGTTAAGGTGAAGGGTACACAAAAGTTTGCTTAGGGATTCCACAGACGAGGGGTTTGGTTATCGATAATTATTAGTGGTCGATAATTAAACGTCATCGATAACTTAAAAAATTCCGTGTGTACTAAGTTATCGATAGCAAAACTGTGAAAAAATCCGTTATAGACAACAAACAATTTTTCCTTTTCAAAAGAAAAACACTTTTGTTATTGATGACTAACGCGCTTTTTTGTTATCGACGAGTTATTTTTCCCGTCTGTGAGACATTCATCGACAACCATTTTTGTGGTTCAGCAAAGAAGAAATCATGCTTGAGACACCAAGTCCATCGGAAGGTCGGGATAACAACTTTCTTGCTGTTGTGGGTGCTGTTCGTGGCCAGCATTTGTTTAACTGAGTGTATCGGCGCTCGCACGAATTTGACAGCGCTAGTTTCCATGCTCTTACGCATTGAAATGCAATAAAAGCGTTGTGTCTGATCTCCCGTGTGTGCATGGGAAAGCTGTATCGAGCACTAGCCGTTGTCGTTTACTATTTGCTCTCGATAGCCAATAGCTATCGATTACTAAATCCCTCGTGTGAGGAGGCCCTTAAGCGCTCCAACCGCCAGCACTCCCTACTGATATACTCGAATATATACTTAATAACTATAATATATTTAATAATAACTTACTAATCAACGCGCATGACAGGTTTTTCATGATTTTTGTCTCACAGTATCTTGCTGTGCATTGGTCGACGCTTTGACACAAAAAATTTACCTTTAATAAGAAAATCAAACTCGACTTATAGACCGATCAAATAACAAACTTTGGGTGAAAGCCCCCTGAATACTTTATAGAAATGCTTTACAGGACTCGGGTTTTTAAATACAGTTTTGAATGAAAATTAAATCATGTGCTGTTCATGTCGTGTCAGAGAGTTGTTGCAAGAGAACTTCTAATCGCTTTCCTTCTTATGCAAATTAAATCCTTTCTCGAGCCTAAAGGCGCCTGGTTCACATTTCACGCTTTCACAAGTGTGAGCATGCGTGAAATAAGCACAAGAACGAGCACAAGAAAAGAAACACTTTTCCTTCTCTTGTGCTTGGGTTTATGCTTATGTCGTTAGTTTCACCCGTGTGAAAATCCGTGCAACAAGCATGTTATCACCAGTCCACTTTGCACTTGCGTATTTTGCATTTTCTTTCGCGGATGTGACCATCTGTTCGTCGCACTTGTGCTTGTATTTGTGCTCATCTCACAAATGTGAACCATGCAGGCTTAAGGGGCACATTATCTCCGTTTTTAGTAGTGTCAAGCGGATGTGAGTCTTTGACTTCCACTGGATAGGACACAGTTATTTTCCAGCAAAACTGGTACTCGTTTATGCCACTACTACTGAGTGGACTGGAACAAAGTCTGGTAAAGTGTCGTGTTCAAGGCCACTGTTCAAAGTTTCACAGTGGTCTAACCGGGGCTCAAGCTCGAAGCTCTGATCAATCACGAGTCGAAATTTCTTATTAGTACGAGTCTAACTCCTTCGCTCTGAGAATATCCTCAACGAGACCAGCAACTGAAGCACCACCAAGGAGGCGATTGAAAAACACATTCTCAATTACTCCGCTGTCCACTGCCCCCAGTGTTGTTAATTTGACCAAAAGCTGGCCAAATCTACTTGGGTTTTGTCTGTGGTGTGTTCGAATGTATTCTTCTAAAGCGTTCTGTGTTTTATTCTGCACGGCCTGTATTTGAATACTATCCCCAATGTGGTCGCTATCTACCGGTAAGAATGAATAAACATGTCTGAGTGTATGAATACCAACATTAACATTATCACCACCATCATATAAAAAACAACAACAAACCAAAACAAACATTATCAACATCATCATCATAACCATCATTACCAACATCACTGCGATCATCATCACCACATAATCTACATCACCATCACCATCACTATCATACTATAATCATTATCATCACCAACGCCATTATGATCATCACCATAGTCGGATCCAGCAAGATGGCGCACTTCCGGCCCCCATTCCTCCCCAGTCCCTTCCCCCTTGCTTTGAGGCACAGAATATTTTCTTTTTTTTATATTGCCGGCTGCTAAGAATATATATACGACTTTAATGATTTTTGTACGTTTCAAATGAACGAAACAATTGACTCCTAATGCTATTTGAAACAAACTTAACTTATTTCTAAACATTTCATTTTGCAACTCAATTAGTTTTGTTTGTTGAAACAACCACGAAACAGACAAAAACAATTTGAATAGAGGGCTAAGATTGTTTCTAGTTCCTAAGTAGTACAACTTAGATCCAAGAAATTTAGAAACACAACCACAAGTAAAATGGGAAGGGGAGAGGCAAACTGCTACTAGAAACTAAACTGTACACGCTCAGAAGTATTTAGAATATTGCTAACTATTTAGAGAAACGCAAACACGAAACAAAGTTGTATGGGCAACAAAAAAAATGTTATGTTATGCAAACATGCTCGACATAATTTCATATCATCCGTATTTGCTAATCATATATATATACCCAAGCAATTCCAAAGGTTTAACCAGACAATTTTCAGTCTTAAAATGTTTATTTTCAGTCAGTTTGTTTATGAGGCAATACTTAATTGTTCTTCGCAGAAAAAAATGTTTTTTTCCTTTTTTTTACAAACCATCCTCAGTCAATTTTGATATGTTGTATTTTGACAATGAAATGTTTATTTTCTTCCTCTCAGAGATTGCGTTAGCTCTGTGACATTGCAATTGTTTGCCTGTTTTTGGGAAATTTTAAGATGAAGCAAAACAAATTTTAGGTTTTTCTTTTCTCCAAAGCTGTTTTTCTGATAAACAAACTGCTGTACCCTGATAGAGATCTTTAAAGGACGCCGTGCCTGCGGAAAAGTTTTGGTTAAATCAGACTGAACAGAAAAACAATCAGATTTACTGAAATGCTAGACCGGTAAACCAAAAACGCTTTTCGCCGGAAATCAACTCGTTGGATGTTAAGCTAGAATATTTCTATAAACGAGAAGTACTTTGTTCCTGTTTTGACGCTTATTCAGTAATAAAATTTAGCTTATTTTCGTTCTCCTCTAAACCTAGTCAAAACATGATAAAATACAAACTTTGAAATATAAAGATAAAAATCTTAAAACCTTTCAATTTCACTCGTTTCATTAATTGAATCTATTTTGCAATTTTTTCCTCGCCAAGTTTTCTGATGTCTTAAACCATCTGTTAGCTTTCATTTGATGTAGATTTGAAAATCTCCAATTTAAATGACTTGGTTCCAAACACAAATAGATAATATTTTTTGGCTGTACGGACGGCTTAAATAATGCTTCAAGCTTACGAGAGAGTTATGTGTGCTAGACGAAGAGAGACTAAAGGCGAGGAAGTCGCTTTGAACTTAACTTGTTACAAAATGACATTGAAAAATTTGTATTAAGCGGTACATTGTTGTTCGGTGAAGCCGTTTGAATGCATGTTCTGCGGGGATGCTACACTCGTCATTAAATGCTTCAGATAATGCTTTTTGATAGCAAAGAAAAATTTCTTTCGCCTTTGATATTACAATAAACCGCAGTGCAATTGTACAGTCATCAGAGACTACGAGCTAGTGAATTCTCTCTACCTTTCTATTAAAACGTTGCTTGGTAAGTGTTTCTAAAATTTTAGAGCTTATAGTTCGTACCAACCGCTGTGATGTAAAATAGACACCCATTTGTATGTCGATCAAAAAACCAAGCTACCAGTAATTAAATTATGGATTTTAACTTAAAATGATCACCTCAAGCTAGAGGCAAATAAAAATCCATTACATTAATTTTTAATCAAAAACTAATCAACCATTTTTATGTGTTTCGCGCCCACGTTTTGTAATTAAGATTTATAGAATAGAATCTATCTTTATAAAATGTATCCGCGTTACTCTTTCATTAAACACCGATTATCATTTATGCCCAGAATGATTTTTGTCTGGCATGAACTTAACAGTTTGTTAAAAAACGTATAGAAAACGTATCAGATTTGGCATTAAGTTTTTGAAGCGGTAAAAGCGAAAGTATCCGCGATAGTTTCACTAGAATAACAAGAAGCAAGAACACTGAGCGGCCAATTTACCAAAAGGTTTCTCAAGGTTTATTTTCAAAATATTTCTCTAGGAAGGCCAATTGTTTTTTTTCCTCCGGTAAAATGTGCACGGTTCAACTTGAACAGGAAATCGATTGGAATTCAAAAAAGATGTCACTGCGGGAGATCGTTTTTGAAAAGATAGGCAATCTTACCTCACCGAACAAAAAACGTGCTTTTAATCTTACCCCCTTAGGGCTTTATGTGTAATCACCCCTCCACGCTTTTTGGAATTTAGAAATATACGCACCCCAACTAAAAAGATTAATCGAAACCAACAAAAGAATATCTTACCAGGGTTGAAAAGAGCTAAACTTTTCAAAAGGGAGAACTCTGCGCTCTCGAGTTGCAGCTGTACCAACGTGAAAACAGTTTCGTTTAACTTGCCGATGCTATGAATTGCGTTTTCCAGATGTTCTGGCGTTGTTATTTTAACAACGTCCTCAAGTAGCGGTGCCATTTCAAATGGCATTGCCCACTGTACTAAGTTTATAACAAAAACTTTACACCAGTTTTCTCGGAGTAATGTCACTTGATCCATATGGGAAAGCTCAGTAAAATGTTTTACTTTCTTAGCCCAATGCACTGTCATAAATAAAAGTCTTGCTGCCCTCTCTGTTATAAGTCCAGGCGTCGATTTATTTACGCCTTCGATTTGGTCTTGTAGTGTAGTGTTTTGATCCACATTCGACCTTGCCGGGGACCTTGCTCCGTCGGTTAGCGACAACCGATACGGTTCGACTGCTTGAAGGTGGAGCACAAAGTCTGATAAAGAAGCAAAGTCGACCTCCTTTCTAACTTCTCCCTTAACTTGCGTTCTACGATTGCGCCTTCGAGTTCGCTCAAAATCCTGTGCTCTTGTTTGCTGAACGGCTGAGAAAAACAAACGAACGGAAGATGAGTTGAGACAAGTAAAAACGTGTTAAAAACATAACAAAATTAGGTCCTTTGAAAATTAGCGATATTATAACTACGCCTCGAAGTAGTTTGGCAGTACTTTTTGCTAAAATAATACCGTGACTTTAAAATGGCAAGTAATTATTAATAAACACATTTTAAAAGGAAGTGCGAAAACACAATATGTTAAGTTAAAACAATTTTTTCTTGCTTGCCTTCGAGTGCAGTAGGCAATCTAAACTTGAAAAAGGATTTATTTGTTGAAGAATCAGACATTTGAAACGGCTGTTACACTCAAAACAGTTTTGTAAGCGAGTGCACTAATAAAGATGAACTTTTGTTTGATATAGATAATGTGTCAACGCATGTGAAATGCAAGCCGACTCAGATTTCGAGAACAGATATACTGCATTTTAGAAAAACTTTTTGACTTCATACAAAACGGCTCATTATCAACTTATAATTTTTTTTCTTACCTTCGCGTTTCATTCCAACTCCGAGGCATTTTTTCATTCTGCAGTATTGGCAACTGTTTCTGTATCGCTTGTTCACTGGACAGCAGCCGGTTACTCGACAAGTATAATACAGCCTCTTTTTGATACTTCGCTTGAAAAATAGTTTACACCCTTCGCAAGTATTTGCACCATAGTGCCTTCCTGTCGAATGATCACCGCATACTGCACAAATTTCCATTCTAACTTTGAGTTCAGGCGAGTAGTTTGAAAGAAACAAATATCAAACGAATCGGTGAGATCTATTTTGACCTAGCTCTGTCATTAGCCCAGTCTAACTCTTGCACATGATAATTGTGGTGAATCGAGGAGCATGTGTCCATTTATTTGAGTGCGATAAAAATTGCTTTTTATTCAATGTTATTGACATTGAAATAGCAGTTAGTTTATTTCGAGGCACCTATTGAAAGTTTTTCCGCTGAATATTAATGAGAATAATGAAAACAATAGTCTAAGCTGACAGAAGGAAACAGCACTCTCGCCAAGGGCCGAAAATGACGATTTAATATCGCTTATTTCCATTTACGGCCAAACTTAAAGAAAACAAAATGTTACCAATGTCATAAATGTTTTGTACAAGCGCAAAATTGCAAATCGTCCGAAGATTTTAGTTTTACCAAACCCAAATTTTACTTGATGCCTATTAGTTTGTGTTTTAAAAACCCAAAATGGCTAAATCGTACCCCACGGAGCAGAAAGATACTCATTCGTGAGAGATTAACGAAACACAATGTGATACAGATGGGAAATTCGCACGGAGTTCAAGAAAATCTAACGATAAGGTAAGTTCTTCCGGAGTGATATGGCAGTTTAGTAATTTGTTAGTGATGTCTCTAATCGGGCCTTTTATGTTTGGATACAAATCAGATATCTAGGGCTCAAAAGACCGATTCCTATTGGGTAGAAACACTGGCTTGCTTCCTCCGCGCTTGAAGTAGCAATTCAATCAGATAAACACGTAAGAATATGATTAAGTTATTCAAAACGATTCAGTAATATTTCTACAAGTCCAAGCAAGGTAAAAGAAAAGTAATGGATTAGATCAGGAAATGTATGTAATCAACGTTGAGTTACGAAAGCTTTTATTTCAAACTTCAAATTTTGTTTACCTGTGTTGTTTGTTTGCACAGAAAAAGTTAGAAGTTCGTGAATTTTTTTTAACTATAGTTTGTTTTTAAATTTGACAGAAAAACTTACACAACTTCTACGAAGAAGTGTTTATCAGAGTTAAGTCTTACATTGTCTGTAACTATGGCCAAGGTCCATCGAAGAGATAAAATGACTCGCTGTTTCTGCTAAGCAAATTTTCAACTATCCCTCCTTCTCTAATGCTCTCGTGCTGCGACAATCAATCTATCAAAAGCCAGCGGGAACATTTTGTCTTGAAACCATTTGTTTTCACACTGTGTGCTTAATAGGAAACTTTTGGGTAAAAACAAAACGTCTTTTCCCACATTATTCTAATACGCCTCTATTGTGATCAGCGACCCTTTTTGCGTGTTTATTTTCTTTAACTATTAAACTAAAAACCTCTCGGTTGTGCTGTATTTCTATTAAATTCTCTTGCGTAGGAGGACGACGAAAATTAGTTGAAAACTTCCCTCGAATTTTACCACAAACTCTTTAAAACACACAAAGACACGTACATGCACTTAGTTTCGAGGATCTTAAAAAACACAATTCGGAGTTACAACAAATAATTCATTTTTACGAGAGTTCGGGTTTTTATTCACAGCTTTGGAACACTAATTAGTGTTCTGTGAACAAAAGTACAAAAAGACTTCTATTTTCAAGAGGTGTGTGTTGGACACATCGAGGATTTAAGCGTTAACAATGAGCTCTTTATCTAAGCTGTGCTTGAGAAAGAGAAAAGAAACGTTCGTTATTGAGAAAGACTTTTGTTTGAAGTGTTATTTATTTTAACTCGAACCATGGGGCATTGTGCGAAACGAGCAGCTGTGAACGTTGTTGTAAAATGAACATAAAACAAGAAACAAAACTTTGCAGGAAATGGAATTATGAAAGAACTTCATAATGAAAGTCAAAGTTAAAGAAAACACTACAAATAACTTGAACAGTGAAACTTTACGACATGCCATGAATTTTTATTGACGAGTTCAGGTACGGCTGTTTTTTTTAAACTAATTACACACATTTGTTACTTTCTAACAAAACCTTGAAAATTTAAAAACTATATATTTAAAATATAATAGCTTTATAATGAAACTCGGAGCAAAATAAAACATTAAAAATAAATTGAGTAATGTTTTCTCTTGGCCAGTTTCGCGGTTAACAAGCATTGTTTAAAAATAATTTTTGCTGTTTTCCAACTTCTATAAAGCAGAAAAGCTAATTTTAAAAAAGCCTTGTCTTTAGTGGTCTAAATGTCACTTTCACAAGTTATAACGACAAATATATAACTAAACAGAAAAATTTTTCAAACAGTATGCCTATATATACTGTTAAAAACAATGAAATAATTAGGATACATATACTGGTTGTGTTCTTACAAGCAAGTTTTTTGAAGTAGATTGTTTTATATACGGAAAATATTTTTGATTCTGCAAAATCCGTTATAGCAAAGGAAATTTTAAAAGAGTTCCTTCCGCTACATATACAAATGATCTTAATTTTTTTGTTCCAAGCTGTTTTGCTTTGCAATTGCTTATACACTTCAGCTCTCTATACAAAGACTTAGAACCAATTTATTTAAGATAAGCTAAATGCAAGCTAGCAGTATGAGGCACTTTGATTACGAACTACCAGCTGAGATGTGGATGAACAGGTATATAGATTATCGGGCAAGTTAGTAAGAGCCATTGTGTTTAAAACAACCCTAGTTTTGCAGTTAACGTTATTTTTTGGACCGGCGTCTGTCTTAAGGTCAGTTTTCAACATATAACTTCTCCTTGACTTAGCACATACAAAGTATGACAGTAGTACTGAGAAAATAACAGTTGAAAAGTAAAATTTTCAAGCTCTATTGAGGTAAACTTGGGAAGGGGGATGGGG
>JAOBAT010093360.1:0-10865 GCA_026413305.1 Hydrozoanthus tunicans | reverse complement strand
GATCGTTTTTTCTTTGCCCTACTCGATTATCATCTGTACTTTCCCCTTTCTACAAAACAATCTCTCACCCGTTGATCTGTTGTTCTTTGCCTCCCTGCAAACTGATTCCCGTCATTGACGTCATCACTTCCTCCAACAGACTGCCCGTGACACTTTGTTTGGCCTGGTCCCCACTCCTTTTTCGAGCTCCCCCACTGGAACTAAAAGACCCCGAAGATCCCGGTAACGAGTCTGTCGGAGTTGAGGATGTGCTTTTTGTCGGGCCATTCTGTTCATAGTCCAACTTACGAGAGAAGTCGATAGCTAGAGAAATAGTTGCATTGATAAATAATATATCCACCAATTAAGTTTCTTTTTAAGCGTAGCACATTAAATATACAGTACAACCCCGTTAATTCGAATCCTAGGGAAATTGGATATTGTTTGAAAAAGTGAGGGTTCAAGTGTAACTTCACGTTAACTTTTCTGTGGAAACACGCTCTGCTTACATGAAGGGTTTTATTTTTTTTCAAATTGTTTCTGTATTCTTGTTTGCGAACCATCTTTCCCCTAAAAGCGACCAAAAACAACTCCACTTGATTTTAAGACTATTAACACAATAGCACTCCAGTTAAACTGCAGCCATCTATCTATGTACAGGAAATGCCCTGGAGTCAAGCTGAATTAACTTACGATCGGGAAAGAACCAATGGTAATGCTGTATAAGCGCTTCGACAATGGAGGACTGGACACCAGTGTGTATGACATTGACCTCTCCGTCACTGGAGGAAGCGGGAAATAAAAAGCATTGTTATCGACGATAGCCAAAAGCCCCGAACAGTTTATGTCTAAATTTTATGTATAACATTATGTTTAAATATGGCCGGATTTCACCCGACGTCAAAGCGGCCATTTTTTAGCCTGCGTGGCAGACAGTTGTAAACTGGACTGGACTATATTGACATCAGGAATTAACTGACACGTCCGGCTGCAACGCAGGCTACCATTTTTGTCCTAGAATAGACAATTTTAAGTCATTTCTTAATCAGGGCACAAAACTTACACGACCGCTTCGTATTTTGTCATTGCACCTCTATGGAGTACGTGAACTGTAAATGATCGAACTAGTGACAATACATGAAAAAAAAAACTCGGCAAATGTTTGGCGTTTATGTTAAACCTTACCCTCCTACATTCTTAAAAATCAAAGTCATTAAGTCTCAACAAAAAAAACATATTTAAAAAAGGAAATATTCAGAATATACTTGTCCACACAAACAAAATGAATGGTCACATGTTAGGTTTGCAAGCAGTGGTTAGAAATTGCTTCTTAGTTTATGTGAAACGGTTTTTAGCAGGCGAAGGGGTTTGCCTGGCGACGTTTTATTTGTCTTGCACAACACACTGTTAAAAATATGTAAGAGATGTTGATCGATCCCTCAATTAAGTCATGAGCCTTACCCCAACCATGACTCTAACTCTAAGCCGAGAGAGCGTGAGTTGTACCCAGAAACCGAGAATGGCCTCAATGCATACGGTGGCTTTAATATTAAATGGCGGATTGGGCGCTTATTTCATCTTTATAGTCGAAAACTAGTAAATAAGGCATTTATTCAAGGATGGCCGCTTAATAAATACCGTCTGGGTAGTGGGTCAGCCCAGTTTTGGTAAGGTGAGTTTTCCGTGTGGTGGGCCCGGGTTCGATTTACTCAGCGTCTTAAAATGACTAGAGATAAGTGCTGCCTTTGCTCTAACATCTCCAAACATCTAGTCGTTCGCGTCTTCTCTGTTAAACCGTAGGCCCTGGGAGTGCTATATAGTCGAACCCCGTCTTAGGTCGCCTCGTAAGAACGGTCACTTTTTTTCTGGTCTGCCGGTCGAATGCCCTTACGCGTTCTCATAAAAAAACCTCGCTAATACGGTCAACCCGTTATCATGTATTAATAGGGTCCCACTGTAAATTAGTAGTAAAACTTGTTGAGTTTTCCGACTAACCCAAGGGGGTGGTGAAGACTTTAAAACTAGAGGTAATATGGCATACTAAAGTTCAGTAAGTAAAGCCTAAACTCATCACATATTAGTCTCGCATGTACTGTGGACAGCGTCGACGCCGCAGTGGCCGAGCGGTTAGCGTGTTCGACTCGTAATCCTAGGGTTCGAGGGCGAGTTCGAGCCCCGCTCAGACCACTGTGTTGTATACCTTGAACAAGACACTTTACCCGACTTTGTTCAAGTCGACTCAGCTGTATAAGTGAGTACCAGTTCTGCTGGCGGCTAACCTGCGATAGATTAGTGTCCTGTGCAGGGGGAGTCAAAGACTCTCATCCGCTTAACACTTCGGAAACCGGAGACAAGCGCCGGCCCTATGAGCCACTTGGGCTTTAGCTTTAGCTTAGCATTTACTGTGGACAGTATACATATTAACAGTTTAATACTCACTCTTTCTCTTGCTCGGACCAGATGATGTTAGGAGCAATAACAATAGCTATATTACTGGCATTCATCTTGGTAACATCGGCCCGATTTGCTAATTTTCCGAGAAAACAAATAAGATACCTGAAAAAATGAAAAAGAAAAATTGAGCCGTGAAACGCTGGCCCTTTGCTATCACTCGAGTTCGGTGAAAGTCAAACAATGCACTAACTCTATCTGCTGTCCACGGCTGCTGACACTCAAGCTCAAGCATCGTTTTTAGTACCCTTGAGGTTTTAACGTCACAATCTGGCCGTTATGTATCTTTAGCACGCATTACCAACACTGCTGATTTTGCGTCACTAGCCAGATCTCACAAGCATTGCGCCTCCTTTCTTGTCTTGAGAAGTAAGTCGAGCCTGTTGTTAACTATGCCGTGCTGACTACTGAGTGTTTACAGCTGTCCACAGCTGTAAACACTCAGACCGGCTCAAACTATTTTTAGTATCTAGTAAGGCTTAGTTCCTTCTGATCCCTCAGTCCTTAGTGCCATACATCCCTAGCGCGCATGTGCAACACCACTCATTCTATCTGGTTAATATCAAAGACTCAACTACAGCTCTACGTACTTTAAATTGGCAAGGTTTGCGCGAGGAAGCTTGTTTACAATTGTCCAGTACGCCTGGAGCTTGGGTCCGTTATCATGTATGCTGTGAAGGGAAGCAGAGTGTTAGGGTAAGTCAAACATTTTCATCAGCCAACGGTTTCACATGCATACCTCTGCCGCCGGGGGAAACAAACGGCTTAAGGCAGTGTCTGTGGGAGTATTTATTTATTACACCTTTGAATGTCTATCATGTTTAAGGGCACCTGCTGACTACAAAATTATTTTTCGATAGTGTTTAAAAACATCATTATGTGATTCAAAACAACTTAAATTACTTTCTAAAACAATTTTTTTAATCATATTCTGCAAGAATGGAAGAACAACATGTAGGATATGTTATAGTTACCGGACGTTTCGTACCAAGACGTTTCGTACCCAACTGTTGGACGTTTCGTACCCAGTCAAGACGTTTCGTACCCACTTAAGATTTTCGTTCCTGCTTTCGTTTTGGCTTAGAAATCGTTTGTTTTCACTGCTTTGATAGTTGGAATCATACTAATCATGTATGTTTGTTTTGATTTACAGAGAAGCTACCGGTTAGGGTTAACCGCGCGGTATTGAGTTTAGCTTTGAAAACGTTCGCGTAAGTGTCGAGTTTAGCTCCGAGAAAACTTGTATTATGCTCCGTGACTGAAAACTTTTATAAATGTCAAGTTATGCTCCAGGAAAACTGTTATTTCTTGAAACCTTTTATAGCAGTGTTGAGTTTTGCTCTGCGAATCGAAGATCGATGCTTCATGCAGTTCCAAACTCGATCGATACCGCGCGCTTTACCTAGCCGATGGTTTATCTGTAAATCGAAACAAACATACACGATAAGTATAGTTCCAACTATCAAAGAAGTGAAAACAAATGATTTCTAAGCCAAAACAAAAACAGGAACGAAAACTTTTAAGTGGGTGCGAAACGTCTTGACTGGGTACGAAACGTCCGGATACCGTATGTTATACTTGCCGATCCCATTGAGGCCGCCATGTTGAATGACGTCAGACGTCATAACGTTAATTTGCAGTTTGTTATGCGAACAAATTAAAAAACTTCGCGTTAAAGTGCTTAGAAAGAATTTTTTTTGTTCTACTGGATGACTTTATATTAAATGCAAGTCGGCAATACTACAGTCCGAACAAAGCAATAGAGCTGGTTCTTGATACAGTTTCACGTTGTGACGCCTGACTTCAGAGTAACAGGGCAAACTGGTGTTTTTAAACACATGAGAAAATAATTGGAGCACAGGCTCACTTTAAACAGCGCCTTATTCCATTCGAATGCTCAAAGGCGCTTTATCATGATCAGTTTACCTCCGTTGGACCGGAAGCATGTATAGCCGTGGTCCATGTATACTGGCACTCATTTAACCAACCCGAAGGATTAAAAGCTGTGTGAACTTTTAACGGTAAAGTTCAATCCTTGGCCTGAGAGCCATGAAAAAGGAATACACCACTGCACACTTAAAACTGGCGACAGTGGTAGATTATTGGCAAGTTCAATTTCATCATACCACACCAGCACGAATTTTTGTTCAACTTTCAAATGGATGGCGTAATTGCGATCCAATTCACAGAATAAGGCGAACTCCAAGATACTTGGAAAAAACTCAGAAAATATTAAGGCAAAATAAAAAAAGTAACTGCTTCTTTCAAAACTTAGATTGTGGCCCATTTTGGCACCACTAGTCAGATCCCACAAGCGTGACGCTGAAATTCGTGTTTATTTCTTCATGTGGGAATTTGAGACTGTTTTTAGCTATACCGTGCTGACAAGACCCAGCAAGTCCGAAACTGCTGTCCGCGGCTATTAACATTCAGATTCAAACTAAATTAGAGTTCAGTACAAGCTTTAGTTCCTTCCGACCCATGAGGCCTCAGTGCCATTTCAGTGCTTATCTTTCAAACCTAGTTACAGGAAAGGATTCGGGTTAAAAGCTTCCAGTCTCATGAACATCATTCGAGGTAGTTTTAAGCATGGAAGAAAAACTCTGAACGAAACTATAAGAAAAGAAACTGGATTTACTATCAATCCCACGCACCTTGCGGCTTGTATCCACTCGTCGTAATGTTTGAATGTCATCAGCGGTTCAGGGAGCTCTCTTAGATATTGTTTTAATGCTCCTGGAACATCAAAACAACTTAAATTTAGTAATAAGTAGCCTGCAAAGCAAGCGTTTCCTTTTCCCCTTACCCCACCTCCTCTCGTTTTTTGCTCTCGCCCGAAAGTTTTCGTGAAGCCAAAAACGAAAATCTCGCCAAACCCAACGGAAAGGCTTTCTTTGCATACTAAGCAACAGGATGTACTTGTAAAGGTATATGTCATCGTTCAATATCTAAAACGCACACTCGTAAAGACTAATGCTGATAAATTTATCAAAGCTCCCTTCTTTTCAAACACCTCCGCTTTTCTTCGCTTTGCTGATTAGTTTGTTCATAAGATGAAAGCAGCTAAAAACCTCAAGTTGGGAAAAGACTTTTAAAAGTCTTTTCGACGTCTTGTCAAAACAAGTCTTACACTGGTGTTGTCTTAAGAGTATCGCGCAATTTTTCCTCCTGTTCAGGGTGCAGTACTTAGCTAGTTTGAGAGCAACAGGCCGGTAACTAAAAAGACACTGCGCAAGACAATGCACAGATCTTTCACCTGCAGACGAAGACGTCCATACCTGTAACAACATGAACATCAGTCTCTAGCTCTGCTAGATCAACTATCCCAGCGTCAAACGAAGCCTGTTAAAAGGAGAAAATTTTTAAAAAATGCCATGGTTACAGCGCTAGTCTAATCACAAATTACAACAAGCATTTTAACAGTTTATAATTGAATAAAAAGAATCCCTGGGTAACCGGCCTAACCTGAGTCAGTTGCATGTATAGCGCCCTTGCAATTGAATGGGTTTACACAAGCGCGCGAAAACTTTGGGTGACATGCCTGCGCTGAGACGGCTTCTGATTGGTCAACGATTTTTGTGTACACGTTATCTACCTTGAACCTAAAGCAGTACACTCCCAACCTCAGCGAAAATGAGACCAAAACGAAACTAAAGTAAATATTTTCTCAGACACTTCAACCTATGAGAACTTCCAATAAAATCTTCAACTAGTAGAGTAATTCTGTAACATACGTTGTTAAAACTCTCTGCTACTGTTACAGGGAGCTGAATTGCAAATTTCTTCACTGAAAATGTTTTTGTCATCTCTAACAAAATTGTTGACAAGAGGTAATGTGCCGAAAAGCAATAAAATAGGTTTCTTTATCTTTTTTACCTTAATATAAAATTAATTCAATAAAACACGCGCTCTAATTGGCCGGAAATCATTTACTAAATCTGGATAGAAATCATGAATAACGTCTTCAGTTATTATTCTATAAATGCGTTAGAAGATATTTTTCGTGTTTCCATAATCTGTTGGGAACACGCGGGATTGCAATTGTTGGGAGAACACAAGAAAAATTTGGATCAGGGGGTGAAACACCAAAAACATCCTCAAATTTTTAATGACAAGCTTCCCGACCACCGTAAAAAGCGAATGCTAAAACTTAAAAAGCAAAATGAGCATGGTTTTTTTATTACAACCACCATCGAGTTTATTTAAAAGGTTACTTGCTTTAAGTCTCCTGACTTTCGCAGCACTTCCAGCTAATCTGAACAGTCCCTAAAAAACAGAAGAGACACAAACATAATTAAAACATTTTTAAGATTAACCTTTTCATGCCTGCAATTTTTTTTTCTACACACTCTCCTCTTCTCTCCAAGGACACATGACATACTCTAGTGCCGCACTAAAATTAAGCCGCACCCCCCCTCCCCCCCCCTCCCCATCCCCCATTTGACAAAGATAACAGAACGGTTTGTTTCGGATAACACTCAGTTTTAAGCCGCTTGCTTGATGAACAAAATGTCCTTATTTCAAAACAAAGTTTTAACAGTTTTCAGGCTAAAAACACTGAAGCTATGCATTCAAATGCTAAAATCTTTGCAGAATTTGTTCCGCGGGGCTCTCGGCGTGAATTTTCGTTTGGCTAATCGGTTGTTTCAATTTTTCCCGGCAAATCCAAAAAGTCTGTTTTTTGGTGTTTTATGGAAAAGTCCGCTTCTAACTTTCGGATGTTAAAATTTTTCTTCCTAGAAAAATTTGTGTTAAGCCGCAACACCCAATTCGACACCAAGTTGCTCAGACTTTATGCTCTGAAATTTTGTGAAAAAGTGGTGCAGCTTAAAAGTGAATAACTATGGTATATCTGCATACCTGAACATCCATAGCGAGTTCATGTAAAAAGGTGACACACTCTTCTATGACGAAAGCTATCTCCCTCTCGTGAACCCGTAGGTGATCCTCCAAAGGGCAGCCATACACAGGTCTTAAAACTGAACCCTCTACAATGATCAAAAACACATTCAAGGTTTGGCATACTACAAGCTGACAAGTAAGTCTTGTGTCCTATGGCAACAGTTTTTGGTAAAGTTTTAGCTAAACTTTTTTGTATTATGTTATTCAACTTCAGAGCAAAACTAATAAAGAGCATAACAGCAAAAATCTTAAGTTATGCCGGTTCCCTTTGGAAACAGAGCAAGTTCAAAGGATAGTACAGTACTTGTCTATCTAAAATTGGGAAATAATTACTGCAATATGCAGTACTTCGGTAATTCTTCTATGTTAGCAATTATGTGCAAATGTAATAAAGATTTCCATTCGAATGCACGAGAAGGGTTTTCTTTCATGTGCCGAGCTCATTCAGATTGTTTGTTTTTATCTTAGTGTACTAATATGTTCATCAGTTCTGATTTCAAAATTTCAAAGATATTCTTGATCTTAAGTTTCTAACTTGGTAAGAGAGACTACGATTTTGTTTTTTCTCTCAAAATAATGTTGTCAAGTTACAAGAAAGAAATCAATCACACTGTGTATAAAGAATTCCATAGCTGGAACAAGAAATCAAATATCTCCAAAAGTTAAAAACAAGGTTTCTCAGAAAGCTCAAAACAAACACCAAACGTTGTGCCATAGCTGGCAGACTTAAGAAGCACTGACTGCTTCCGCCTTTCAAGAATTTCAGAAACTCATCATTGAGTATCAATTTTGTCAAAATAACCCACCCACTTGTTTCTTGAGTGTTGGTAACATCTCCTCGAATATAACTGCCGCTTTTCTATGGAACTCTTTCTGAGCTTCCAGGAACTAAGAAGGAAGAAAATAATTTTGAAAAAAAAAACAATAAACAAAATAACAATGTAGGCTGGTTTCAAGATAGATAAGGGCAGGATTTTGCCATGAAGTTGAGATCAGTCTGTCTTCAACTCCCCCAAGTGAATCAATATAACTATTATTTTAATTTATAATAATTGCTTCAATTACGAAAACATTCTTACAATCAAATATTTGAACAAAAAAACTTAGAGACTTATGATATGTTCATGTCATTTTCAAATACCAAAAACCAAACACTTCTGGGATGGTAACTAAATACAGCTATGTCACAGAGCTCTTCTTTACTTTGATAAACATAATTTTTTTTCTTGCTTAATTATTATTGCAGTGAAGACTGACAGATAATCAGTAATCTGAAAAGTTTCAACAGTTTAACTAATGTAGATTTTCTCATCATCTGGTATTTTTATTCCTCTTGGGATATCTTTTTTCCAAGTCTTTTTTATCTTCTTGCTCAGTTTTAAGGGTCTTAAAACATGTTTGGGCTCTTGAGATCCACAGGTAACCAGAATCAATGGTTGAAAATATCAAATAGGTCAAAAAATAACAGCGACTATTGATTGCCTAAGGTTACCTTTATAATCCAGTCTGCATATTCACCTTCTCTTGAGACAAAAGTCAGCAGTTCAGTTGTAAGTGCATGCTGAAGGTCAAAAGACAGGACATATGAATTATGAGACAACTGTAATATTTCACTCATTTAAACTAGAATGAAACAATTATAGTTAATTTGGTTGTTCTATTCTATTTCAAGCTAATTTAAAAATGAAATAAACTAAATGAAAATGAATAGTTTTTAGAGCCTAGCTCTTCAGCAAATTACAGAAACAATTACAAGAAAATAATGCAAATACAAAAACTCTTAAATTCAAAGAAGTTGCACAGCAAAAAGTAGAATGTAGAAGCTTAAAGAGTTTGGCCGCTTTATCTTGTACTTTTGCCTCTGACTGGTCAGCTTGCTAACTAAGCTAGGCTAAGCTAAATAAATTCTTTGGGCAAGTGGCCTTTTTGGTTGGTGCATCTCTCTCTCTTTTCCATGTTGTTAAGCAGATGAGAGTCTTTGATTTCAACTGGACAGTATATACACATACCCATCACAGGTCAGCCCAAACAGAAGCTGGTACTAATTTATGTAAATAACTGAGTCGACAGGAAAAAAAAATCAGTAAAGCATCTTGCATAAAAGACACAACAAAGTAGTGTGTGACTTGGGCTCAAATTTGCAATCCTGGGTTACAATTTTTTTAATATGCTCATTGCTTGGCCACTTTCCTGCCTCCTAAAATCTGACAGCATTTTGTCAACAAGCTTTCATGCCAATGCACTGTGCCTCACATGACATCAAACCTCTTTAGGTTAAACCTACCTGGCAGTTTTCAAACTTGGCCTGCTCTTCATCGTGTTGATCTTTAAGTGCATCAGCCTTGGCAGCGGCTGCTAACATATCTTTACTGGCACCATGGGAAACCTTAACAGCTGCTGACCACCTAGTCACATTTAATCATCAACACTAATGACATTAATAATGATGATTTAATAATAATAGCAATAATAATAATAAAGACACCAATAATAATAAAAGTCTTTATTAACAAAATACTTATAACAAACATGTCAGTTAGCACCAGTACATGTCATATCAATAGTTTACAAAAATAACTGATAAGCTAAAAAAGTTAAGAAAAGTTAGCAGTATAACACAAATATCTAGTTAATATCTGACTGCAAGGTCTGTCCTGGTTAACGTTTACTTGAGGTCTTTTATAGTACAGATTGAGTGTAGCAAGGTCTGTGCGAAAGACCAAGGGCAAATAATTTTCAATTTATTTCACTGGAGAGACCGAGCAAACGAGGTTATTAAGATATTTGTTACATGGCTTCAGTTTTGGATCAGTAAAAGAGAACAAACAACTATAGCTGCGCGCTCACATTAACAAGTTCGTATGGGAAGTTACTGGACAGATTTTCAGCCAATCAGCAAACAGGATTTGGTCATTTGCCCTTCAAGTTTGACTTGCAATGTAATAAAGTATATAATATGTAAAGTTCTTTTGTTTGGGGCAAGTAAAATTCTTAGGACAGTGTTGAACTTAGTTAAGGTGTGACTTTGAGGAGGGCCACAAGGAACAAAGTTTCAATAATGTAATGCTCTCATTCACACAAAACTAATCTTGAAACAGGGATGGATACAAACATGTTTACTAAGACAAAATCTGAAACAAAAATAAAGTGTTTCAGTCTTTTAAGCTTTTGGTTTTGGAGTCAATTTCTTATTAATAATCAATTAGAGTTTGCAATTTTGGTGAAGTCTAATCAAAAGTAGTATCAAAATGAGCCTTATTTCAACAAGTTAAAGTTATTACCGCGATCGTACTGTATCCATATCCAGCCTTGCTTTTAAAAGTTTCTTCTTCTGCTGAGCTATACTGGGAATGTCATTCTGATGGCAGTTACAATACAATCATGTAAGTGAGATGAAACTGAACACCAACAAACAGGTATGAGCAACAATCAATTTTCTTAATAAACAAACACCTTTATGGTGGCCTAAACGAGCCATAGCGTTTTTTACTGAATTTCAATAATTTTTTTCGGAAATTCTCATGTTCAATTGC
>JAOBAT010093349.1:0-17153 GCA_026413305.1 Hydrozoanthus tunicans | reverse complement strand
ACTTCGGGAAAAAATAGAAGAAGAGAACTCAGCAACTTCCGTCTCTCTTTTTTGCCTTGTCTTGTTTTCTCGTTTACACCAAGAATTTCAAGTGCCATCGCTTTTGGCAGAGGAGCCTGAGCGGCAGTAATGCTTGCAAGAAAGTTTAAAAATGTGTCTTCGTCTACTTCCAATTCTTCCTCACAGCGTGAAAGCTGTTCTTCATAAACTGATTGAATTCCCTTTGGAAAAAGTTCGATTGTTTCTGAAAGCGACAGTTTTTCCTTCTCAACCGACTCCATTACAAAATGTGCATACAGAAAAATGCCTTTCGACTTCTGTGTTAGTTGATTTGCGGCAGTTTCACGCGTTTCGTTGCATTCTTCACTAAACTGCAATTGTAACTTCGTTGAAAAGTACATTTGGATATCCTCCAAATTATTACCACTAGTTTCCTCTACATTAACAATTCTGATAAGTCGGGAAGATTGATTTGACAATAGTTCTGTTGGTCGAGAAGTCACAATAAACTTGATCCATTTTGGCAAACTAGCCAGTTTCTTAAAGAGAACTTGGACAAATTCTTTCCTTGTAGTGGGCTCAATTTCATCAATAGCGTCGATAATAACAGCGAATGTTTGTTCGTTTGGCAATTCCTGAGCTTGCATTGAGCTCAGCGGTTCTTCAATAAGAACAGTAAAAAGAGTTTCAAGATTCATTTCAGCCAGTGTTTTTCTCATCTCGGGGGGAAGAGACGACAGCCGTTCTTGAAGCACGATGTTAAACCCCTCAACATTTTCACACAAGTGACGCGCAACAGATTCAATAATAATTCTTGGATTGTTACGTAGGGGGTTTTTGTGTTGAACGAAATGACAAGCTCCAAAATTTTTTTTTTCTTTCGCAGTTCTACATAATTCTGCAGCTAAAAACGTCTTTCCAACGCCTTGCAAAGCCGTGATTACTATGGCACTGAGGCAAGTGTCTTTGTCTAGCATAAATGCCACAATATCTTCCAGAATCCATTTTCTTGATCCCTGCTGAAACTGGTCAGCCATGTTCTTGATGGGTTGAATGAACTCACACTTTGACAGTTGCTTAAACAAGCAAGTTTCTTTCGAGGCTAAGCTTTCAAGTTTTTCATTGATTCTTCGTACGTTTGTCATCATGTCACAGACCATTTCTTTCAGATCGTCTTTTTCAGTCTTCCATTTTCTTAGCAAAGCTAAATAGTCGGTTTCGCCAATGGGCGATGATTTCAACAGATCAATATCTACTTGATCGGCTCCAAGTGCCGTTAGTGCACCAGAGATGTTACTCCAATACTTCTCAAAATCAGCGTTGCTAACACCAGTACTTGTGATGTGGCCATATATTTCATTGCGGTAATACATGATTCTGGCCAGGTTGGCTTCACGTGACACATGAGCTGCAGGAGGCAGTTTGTCCCACCCTGTTGCAGGTGCTTTCAGACCGCAGATATTACGTAACAGAACAAACAGGAGAGTGATGTCAAAGTTCCTGGAGTCTGGAATGGCTCCACTCGGTGGGTACAAGTTATCCCACTGGCTTTGATTCAGAACCCGTTTTTTGTATAGAGTAGTTAAAGCAGGCTTATTGGTATGTAAATCAGTCTGCAGATTGGCTGGAGGGTGAATGGAGTCAAACGTACGTCTGAGAGTTTCAGTTCCACCATCGATGAGCAATCTGGCCAGTTTAATTCCGTTGCACTTCTCAGGTGTGTCTTTCAGCACAGCGGCCGCAGCCATCGCAACTAAAAAATTGATTTGAAGTGAATAAAACCAAACTTATTTCACCTAGTTACCCGAGTTACTTTCCAACAAACCTAAAACACTAAGTAATATGGAGGGGAGTTGGGTGGCGGGGGTATCCTGAGACAGACAGTATCATTTACATTCAGAATTGATACCGCTGAATTTTATTTCTTACTGTGAAAATAGTGGATATACTTTGGGCTATGCAGAGTTTGTATACAGACGAAATGTCCTACTTCAAATTGAACAAGTCCCATAACTGCGTGAAGTAGGGCTTCTCTTTGAACCTTGTGATAAGCCTGCGTTTTGGTCAAAGACAGAGCTCTGCATTACCTTGGCTATACAGACTAAGAATTAAGTACTTAATATAATATCTCTTAATCTGTTCAGCAGATTTTTCATAAGCATGTAAAAAATCCAGATTTTTCAGATTTTGCAATTGCATACTTTTCTGGACATAAGTGCCAAAACCAACTCTCATTAAGGGTTTCCAAACACCAACTCTCCCCAGGGGATACCCCCAATACCAAAGAATTCTCCTCAAAGGTTTCCAAATACCAATTCTCCTCAGAGGACACCCCTAATACTCACTTTTTTAAGGGTTAACAAAATGCCACCTCTCTTCAGGGGTACCCAAACACCAACTCTCCTCAGATGTACCCCCAAAACCAACTCTCCTCAGGGGTACCCAAACACCAACTCTCCTCAGGGGTACCCAAACACCAACTCTCCTCAGATGCACCCCCAAAACAAACTTTCCTCAGGTGAATCCAAACACCAACTCTCCTAAGATGTACCCCCAAAACCAACTCTCCTCAGGGGTACCCAAACACCAACTCTCCTCAGGGGTACCTAAAAATCAACTCTCCTCAGATGTACCCCCAAAACCAACTCTCCTCAGGGGAACCCAAACACCAACTCTCCTCAGGGGTACCCAAACACCAACTCTCCTCAGATGACCCCCAAAACCAACTCTCCTCAAGGGTACCCAAACACCAACTCTCCTCAGGGGTACCCAAACACCAACTCTCCTCAGGGGTACCCAAACACCAACTCTCCTAAGATGTACCCCCAAAATCAACTCTCCTCAAGGGTACCCAAACACCAACTCTCCCCAGGTGAACCCAAACACCAACTCTCCTAAGATGTACCCCCAAAACCAACTCTCCTGAGGGGTACCCAAACACCATCTCTCCTCAGGGTAACCCAAAAACCAACTTTCCAAAGTGGTTTCCAAATACCAACTCGCCTCTGGGGGTATCCCCAACCCTCACTTTTCTAAGGGGTGACCCAAATTAAAACCAACTCTCCCCAGGGATTCCCCATTACCAACTCTCCTCAGGGGTACCCCCAATACCAACTCTCCTCAATGCTTTACCATGATAAGTTGGGATTACAGGCCTATACTAGCCCACAGGAAGAAAATCTGGATATCGAAACTGTTATTTCAGCATTCATTCTTAGTCTTGATTCATAGTTACTTGATCTTCATTCAAAACAAAGATACATTTAAAATCAGTCTCTTGCTGTCATCCGTAATAACATAATATCCATCGTAAGTGATTTGCCAACACTGTCTGTTTGCGGTTGCATAAAGATCAGCGAACTTCTGTCGTTTATTGTAACCAGATGCTGCACCTCCTTCACAGTTAACTTTGAATCTTTAACTAAAGGATTTACGGACCAAGAAAATGATAACAATAAAACTAAATAAAAAACATATCCCCACCTGGCTTTGTTTGTAGTCCACAAAAGAGAACAGGTAACAATTGATTTCCGTCATCACTGGTTCCAATCACCCCTACAACACCATCTCTTGTTCCCTTGATAAGAAGTGGGGCACCAATAGCTGCCGTGTTTACTTGAAACGGTGTAGGGTCAGACAGCTTGTATATGCCATCAATAAATTCAAACTGTAGCTGAACAGGCATTTTATCCATAAATGTGTGTGATGTTAAAGTTGGCATAGTCTGTCCTACAAACCTAGTTTTATTATCGAGTGTCAAAAAGTAATCTGGTTTTTCACGAATAGGAAGGAAACTTGGGCCTTGAGTCAAAAGTTCTGGAGGACCTGATGGTTGTATCGTATGATAGGATTTTTTAATCTTCGAAGAACTGCTGCGATAGCGGTAAGCAGTAATTTTTGTGTGCAGTTGAACAACACTAGCTTGTTTTGAAAAAACTGAAGCAGTGGTTAGAAGATTGTAACCTGAACTTTTATCACGTAATCTCACAGCACATGCTATCCCTATCTGCTCCAAGGCACCATTCGACCCCTTTATTTTGAGACTATAAAGTGATTTTTCCAAGTTTTCCTGATCCATGGGCTTAGCACCAACAGCACCTCTTAACAATTTAACAACAGTGTCATCATCGTCAGCCATTTTTCAAGTTGAACAACTGTTTTTGTTGTTAAACAGTTATTAGTTTTCTATTATGAAAAGAGAAAAATGTTTTTAGTCTAAAAACTATCAATAGTTATAACAGGCATCAGACATTAAAAGAAAGTTACGGGCAAGGGTGGGGATTTGTGTTTGTGACCCGAAATTTTTGTAAAACGCCCATGGGTCGGGTGTCGAAAAATCGTAAAATTAGGTTCAAGGTCCCCATCCCGGGAACACAAAATACATCATAACTCCCCTCCCCCGGCCCTGGTAACAAGGCAGTTACAAAAGGTTCTGAAAATGAAACTTGAGTGTTAAAAAAAATATGTTAGCATTTTTTTGATATGTTTTCTAACACGGTTGAAAAAGAAAAAAGGTAAGAACTCGTATTATCTTTGTAGAAATATCGATTGTTATTGAGCACACATAAGTTTCCTCCGCAAAAACCTGATTGAAACTTCCAGTTTACCATGCAACTGAACGAAAAAATTTCAAGAGCGTCTTATGAATGCTTCGTCATGGCACAGGAAGTGACGTTCGGACGATCCACGAGTCGATGACGAGGTATCGTTCCAGTCTCCTTGGAATGACATGGCCATTTCGTTCCCAGGCTCAAATTCAACTGCCCGTCCCCGGGCTTGACACCGATCAAGAACACCGGAAGGCCAGTATCATCAAATGCCCAGCCAAGGGGCCTAAAAATCGTGTCAAATGCCCGCCCTATGCCCGCACCCCCCCCCCTCTCCCTCCTGGGCTTTACATTGATACGTGCATTACCGCTTATAATGAAGTCGTGGATTGCGATCCGAAACAGGCGACTTTTAAACAACCAAAAATCTGCCTGAAACTTTGCGTCTTTGTAAATTTATATTTTTAATTTCAAAGAACTTTGTAATTACAAACACAAATCATAAGCTTTGACACTTTATGTATGTTTTGTGCGATAAATCATGCAAATCACAACCATCTAGATGCACTAATTCAACATTCTGCCTTCTGTATTTTATAAATTTCATTAATAAAAGATTCATCATTCTTAGTTATATTTTTTAACCCCTCAAAAGGAATAAACTCAAAATTATGCTTCAAAACCAAGATATGCCTATTTCTATTGTTATGTAAAGTTATGCTATGTTTTGTTTTCCAGTCCTGGTGAGAAAACTGCAGCTTGATACAATATGAATCAGGATACCAAACAGTTTTAATGATTTAATAGTAACTAAATAACTCTGTGTATTTCCATTGGCATTGTAACCTGTTTTTTTTTAAAAACTGAAACTGATAAAACAGTTCACAGAATATATTTTTGACACAATACACCCCAATTGCTCCATTGTCTTTTGTCAATAATTCCTTTTGTCTTTGCACTTTCATTAAAATTGACATTTCTGTAAAACTGCATGTTTATTGTTTGCTTTGATTCTTTTTTTGCCCCTCAAACTTTAACAGTCATTTCAGTTGGTGAAACTGAACTTCTATACCATTCAGACTATATATCAATATTTTAAACATTTATGGCTTACTTTAATGTAATTTTCAAACTTTATATACACATACATCCAGGTTTGAACAGCTAGCTGGATAAGTTACTTGCATTAACTTCCTACTAACGAACTCAATTATACTTCAAACGATCAAACACGAACGGCCGAAATACAACGCGAATATTGGTGTCAGTCTTAAAAACTTCAGCATTCTTCTACAGACTGACTTGAACGAAAAATCTTATTCAAGAGTCTTGGCAAAAGTTCTCGTTTTAGCGGTTTTTAAAAAAGCTAGGAGTGTTAAGCTTTTTTCGTCTTTCTTAATAATTTCAACAAAGCATCATCAGTTGTTCGAAGTAACGGCGTCGAGTCGAAGACCGGCAAACAACTAGCTCGTCACTACGCCCTCGTTTAAGAGTCAAACTAACATATTTATCAATTTAAATACTTGTAAATAGGCAAAAGTGTGGATGTGCCTCGAGATTAATCGAAATTTCCGAACTCCTGTGTTGAATAGTAAAAAAAACCATAGAGGTCCACGGTTCCGTATCACGCAAACAATCATAACTTAAACCTGTAGCCTGAAAAATGTACAACACTTTTTGATAGCTAGGGAATGCAAGTCGTTGCACGAAGTAGTTACGTTTCCGAAAAATTAAACTAATTAATAGGAAACTTATGATGTAAAAAGTTAACCGGCCGCTTGCGTTATAAAACTCGACTTTAGCAAGAGTCGAAAGTGTAAACACTTTCTTTACGGGCAGGTTAGCTAACGGTTGCATTAATTTTTAAATTGTTATCAGCAATGCTTTTCATTGTAGGCAAAGCAACTAACCTTGAGACTATTCTTTTTCGCTTTTCATGTTGCAATTAACAACTGAAGTCCAATTCTCCAGGTAATTCAGCAAAGTTTATAAAAATGGGCACTAAAAATGCCAAAAAATATTTTCGATCAAACAGATCCACATCTCAACGGTAGTAAAACCCCCGGCAAGCACCGACGCGTCTTTGTATATAAATGCAAATTGTTATAACTTCTACAACCTCACGATTGAAAACAACATAAAACAAAGAAATGATACGTGTAAAACGTTGCACAATCAAACAACTTATCAAATTAACCGTTTTTAATCCAGCTGCGAAGTTTAGTCTATATATAGTTAACAAAAAACATAGCAAATTCCAAAAATATTTTTGACAGCGGTTGTGATCCCGGGCCCATCCCCATCCCTATCCCTTAAATTTTCTAGAGTTTTCTGTTTCTCTTTCTACATACACTCCCACTTTCTTGAGAATTTTATTCCCCGAGTTAGCATGGCTTCTGCAACAAAACACCTTAGCCGTTTTGGCTACTGAAATTTGAATAACTTGTGATAATTCAACATGACCTCGACAGCAAAACAATGCTAAATCATTCTTGCCATCCTATTGACCATACGTAATACCTCGAAATTATTACAAACGGTTACCTCAAAGGCAAAAGTTATTTTAAAACAGTGTATATTTTGCTGTCGAGGTTGTGTTGCCATCCTCGACTTGTTGAGCCGCGTCATTACCATAAGGACTAGGAACTAGTTTGCGTTCTATCGACTGGGATAAATAAATAAAATATATACTGTTAATATTACAAGAGCAACAGAATCTTGCATTAGAAACATAAAGACACGAAGCTTCAAAAGAGGCGCAAGGTTCTACCGTGGCAACACTAGAGCTAAATCACAGCTGTCATAGCATATTACAAGCCATCTTTATTTTCTGTTTTAAGTTTAAGTTAAGTTCACTGATAAATCATCAAGAAAACATGACACGCAAGTAAATTCGATTCGACAGCATTTTGTTGTCCTTTTTGCCTATTAACTGCCTACAAATGAACTCAGTTGCTTCCAACGATAAAACACGAACGGCCGAAATACAACGCAAATATTGGTATCTGTCTTAAAAACTTCAGCACTCTTCTACAGATACTTGAATGAAAAGTCTTATTCAACAGTCTTTGCCAAAGTTCTCGTTTAAGCGGTTTTTTATAAAGCTTGGAATGTTAAGCTTTTCTTCTTTCTTAATAATTTCAACAAAGCATCGTCAATTGTAAGGTTAGTATATTGGTCGCGTATATTTCTTTAGTCGAAAGACGCTACACTTACATTGCTCGCGCTGTAGACTATGTTATCAATCATAAAACCCTTCTTCTGTGAGTAAATAAAAAAAAATTTAAATCTGTTGCTGAGGACATAGAAAGCTAACATTCGTGTTAAGGCAAATCTGAAATTATTTCAACAAAGTTGGACACTGTGAATTTTCAATTAGTTTGCTACATGGATGTTTTGAAACCCTTGGAGAAGATGAAGGGATAAATATATCAAATTTAAGATTTGGCTTCTGCAGCTGCTGGCTGTTCACTTGTTTGCATTGGTTCAGCTCCCTCCTCGCCGCCATCTTTCTTTTCTTTCTTAGCTCCTTCTTCTGCTTGTCCGCTGTCTTCCCGTCGCCTCTTAAATCGACCTCCTCTTGGAAAGCGACCACGGAAACGCGTTGGGGGTGGGGGTGGGTCAATTCCTAGGACCTTGTGCAGTTGGCGGAAAGCCTGAAGTCTTAGGGCGTGCTGCAAAAGAAAGCCGTCTTTAGTAAAAGTAATCTGCTTCAAAGCGGATCTTATACTTGCAAAAAAAAAGAGGGCAAATCGTTATAGTTGAAGTATACTACCATTCTAAACACATGAGACTCTGTTTGCATGCTGGCAAATAATGGGTTAAAGGGAGGGTTCATTAACTTTGAACTTGCCCCTGTTTCTTGTCTCACAATGTATATGCCGCACTGGAGATCTGAGGCCTGGATGCTACGTAAGAAAACGACAGAGCTCTTCCAATAATATAGCGAATTTTCTACCTTGTGATCTCCAAGTCAAGTGCAAAATCCTTGTTACATTAAGTGACATCTGCTTCTTTTTGTTTTCGTAACCTAGACTATTATATTGCACATTTTGCAACAGCTTTGATGAAATTAGGACACTCTACATATTTCGAGAACAAACTAGCAATTAACCTGGTTTTTTTGGGAGTGAAAAACTTGTACACTTTGCAACTAATCTCTGGACGTTACCGTTTTAATAGTAAAAAAAATTGAACTAAAACTTTCAGCATCAATATACTTTTAGTCTGATTTTTGTTCTGTTAATTAAGTCTCAGGATAATTTGTTGTGATTGAAAGGTGCAAATTCAGGTTATCGACAATTATTTCTAACCAGTACCTGAGCAGCAGCAGTAAGATCTTCTCGTTCTTGGGGAGACATCCCTGAGATGCTGTCGACAGTTTCTTTCTCACAAGGGTCGCATAGCCCAGGTCCACCTGTGATGAAAATGATGTGCAGTTAACCAGGATGTCCCTAACAAGTTGTTAAAGCAACATTCGCTCGATGCAATTCTATTTACTGAAAAAAGGCAACTAAGCTAAAGTTTATTATAATTGTATTCCCTTGCCAAGAGAGAGTGAAAATTGTTGTTCTAAAACTGGTATCAGGCGAAATTGTTTTCGTCCTGTATTCTTATAAAGGTGAGGTCGGAAATCTCATTCCTTGAATGAACAGCCATTAGTACACAGATCAGTTGTGAAGAGCAACAGCTAGAAAGAACTTGTGTTATTCCTGTTAGTCATGTTATGTTTCTATCTTTAGCTAACAACAATTCTTGTTTAACACCCCCACCAAGCCCCCAATCTGGAGGGGATAAAAATAAACAACCCCCATGAGTGCTTATTTGAGCATTTATGGTGTATAAATTGAGTAAAATGTAAAATAATCTTAAAGGGGTTTCATTTTAACTGGCTGGGGCATACAATTTACTCATACAGGGTTCTAAAAATGACCTGGAGGAGAAGGTTAAAGCTTCAGTGTAAGCGACTGGGTTCCAAATGAGCAAGACGAACTGTAACCCCGTTATACTAAGGGTAGGCAGCGCCTTATAAGCCTTAGATTGCATTGCCCCCAAAGTCACCAAATGTAATAAATAGTGGTATAATTTGCATTTATATTTCATAAAATAAAACTGACTTCTTCAACAGAACCATGATATATCTTGTTAACACGTGGAAGAAAAGACTTGTGGGTAAAGGTTAATTTTCATCTGTGCTAGTTGGAAGTAGTTTTGCAAGTTTTAGAGGCGTCTAAACGACTGAAAGAGGCGGCTCATTCGGCTGCCAGCCAGCCAGTTTTGAGAAGCCTGCTTTATCACGCTTTCTCTCTACAAAGACCCTCAGGCTCATTAAATCAGTTTTTACCTCCATAGAAAGTCAGGAGTAATCTTATCATCATTGGGTCTTTGATATTTTTGCATTATAATACAACACAAGTTCTCTATTGTCTGGGGTGGAAGCAGAATCTTTTCAGTATAATAATTCGTGATTCCCAGATTATTTTTGACCAATGATTCATGAGTCATCAATAGAATTTCTTCATGATTCATGAGACAAAAATTCATTTTGTCCATGATTCATGATTCACAGCCTGCAAGATGATGTGATTCATGACTCCTTCCCTTTTTTTAGCCGTGATTCATGATTAAAGATTTCGCTTCCACCTCCGATTATTGAGTGAACAAACAGAGCAATGGCTCTTATGCCACTAAACTTTTGCCTAGGATGACTGGGGGAATGTAAAACCATCTGACTATTTTTCTTTCAGTCTGGCAAGGATTGAAGTCTTGGTTGCTTATGAGAAAGATTTCTTTAGTTTCAACATTGGTTCATGATTGAGAAGCTATATACGTAAAAAAAAGTTTAATGAATGTGGGATTTAGGCAGATTTTCTTCTTCATTTCTTTTTTCCCATTTCCTTTCACTCAATTTTTCCTTTAATTGTTATAATTCAAATAGCGAAAAAGTATAAAAACAAACAAATATTTAAATCTATCTCCCGAGCTTCCTGCCTCGATAAGCTCTGCTGTTTGCGGGATTGCTCTACTTATGTTTTCCCACTTTTATACTTGGAAATAAAACTTGATGTTATTGTTGGATGGAAAGCTGCACTATGACTTAAGTGCATCATAAAACTTTTTAAAATTCTGCTTTTTGCGTTAAAAATATTAACTAAACAGATGTGCATTTGTGATGAACAGATAAAATGTTTCCATTCTTTTATCTCAAAAAGTGATTTCAGTTAATAGTGTTTTTTCTGCAAGAAAATAGACTATGGGGAGTCCCTTGATTTAATTCTTAAACAATAAAATTATGTACTATAAGTGAAACCCTATAAAATCTGTTTCAGATGACAGGACAACAGGAGCACCTAACACAACATGCCTAGAACAATCAACACGAAATGCACAACAACACAAGAAACACTAAGTTTGCACCTTCAAGGAATGTTCCGGCAGATATACACTCCAAGACCCGCCTGAAAGCTTCTCCCGGTCCAAGGGGGTGGTCGCTACTGCTAAGAGACTTTTCTACCAACAGCTCCATGGACTATTAAAACAAACACATATTAGCTTTCATAATGGAACAGTAACAGAGAAATTACCACAAGTGCTTGCAGATTCATAAGTGCATCAAAGGCCTGGCTCAAGCATATCTATTAGACAGCTTTTACTTCTCTGAAGAGAAGTATAATTATAACACTTAAAATAAAGACCTTATCCACCTGCTCTTGCAAAGACAACCAAATTTCAAACACCTTTTAAGAGAGACAAGAGCAGTGACCTAAATAATTAACCTAGTACAATTCACGATTTGATCTTCTAAAATTACAGTTGAAGTGGTATTTTTGACCTATATATTACATAAGCTGGATTCCTACAAAAAGAAATTCAGAATATCTCGAAAGGAATCATGTTTTGCTACCAAAATTTCATGTTAGGAAAGTTTTGTTGATTTCTTCATTTCATTTAACAATGCATAATAAAAGAGCTTTTTCAATTTACAAGCTCCAGCTGAAGTGTTGCTTCAAAGTGAATATGGATCGTGAGACAACTGGGTGCCACTAAACTCTCATTTGCACATAAGGAAGTGCACTGTTGCTTGTACTTTGCCATATGAAATGATCCTCAGTGTTTATAGCAGTGAGAACATTTTATTGGATAGTCTGCCATTTTATATTTTTGACCTGCAGTCTTGAAGTTGAAAAACATACAAAAAGTATAATGGGACTTTTCTCTTACTAACAGAATGAACATTTTGGAATCAGTTCCTAATCAATTCAAGCTCAGATTTTTCTGAGTTTTATAAACATAGACAAATGTAATAAAAATCATGCTACTCACCCAACTATTGAGTGGTAAGAATGCTGGGATGCGAGTACACAAGTCACGCATGACGCGAATGATGACGACACATGAAGGCAAGCCATTTGCCTTTGCCTGTGATTTTGGAAAATGGTCCAATAAGATGAAGCAATAACAAATGTACATGTAACAACTATTAACATTCCAGAATATAATTATTATAAAAATTATAACTATGCATTAAACACTTTAACCTGCTTACCACTCCAGAGTACTGGCTAAGTGTGAGCAGTTCCACAGGCCATTCTGGAATTATGCTCCACTGTGCACAAAAGTACAGCGAACGAATACAAAACAAGCACCTAGCCCCAACTTGAAGCTTTTGTTTGTTTGCAGTGGAAATTAATTCAGAAAAGGCCTGTGGTCACCAAACTTAATTCAAAAGATAGATTAATCTTTCTTTCCCAGCGACAAAAGCTCAAAAGTATACAATTGCAGTTACACATTAAACTAAGGATGTCATCAATCGAAACAATTTTGACTAGACTTGTAGCTTGGCGCAAACAGCAATGGCAGATCAAAATAACAAGAAAATAATAACTTATACCAACACATGGTATCTTCATTTAAATCCTCAACACATTCATTTTCTCAGCAACACAAAAGTCAGAGCTTTAAGACTGTGCACCCATTGTCCAAAGGATAATATCTTTTAACCCTAGAAAGCATAAGGGGGGAGGGGGTCCTCGATTTTTTGGGGGGTAAAAAAAACTTTGCTATTTTACCAGTTGCCAAAAGCTTCAGCACAACTGTTCTTTGATTAACAACACATCTTTTAAACCTAACTTGATGAAGTCATCAATGTCATCATCACAGGAAACCAAGAAACTTGTTGTTTTTGTAACTTTTATTTTTTAGAAATTTCACGTTATTAAGTGCTGTTTGAGAATTTTTGAAACAGATTACAAAATCCGAAACTTTGGCTGATGGCAGCCACATAATTTACTTTTTTGATTACAAGGTGAGTTAGTTGGTCATGTGTGACTACTTTGTAAGTTTTTTATCACGAAATGGTTAATACAAAATATCAAAGATACTTAAAAATACAATTTTCATTTTTTAACAAATTGATACCAAACTTTTTTCATGCCCAATTAAAACAGGGCAAATAAGCAAAATGCTGCAAATATGCACAGATAAGGAAGCTGGCTAGCCCATAGGCTCCAAGAGGAAGTGTCACATTTTTTCTGCTATCACAACGGTATTTCAAACTTACCATTCAGACCGTCCATGTTACCAAAAGCCAGTACAAAACAACCAAATCATTTACACAGTCAAAGTTAATAAGAGTAAAGAGCAAATGTGTTGTTGACAACCTCATTTGTTAACCAGGAAAACCAAACTCAAATTGCTTTGGGTCAAGGTTGTTTTGACGCAAATAAAATATATCACATGGATTGCCTTTTTTGTGTTTGTAAACATGAATCTGTGTCCTTGATGTTTTCTAATGTTACTTTTGGAATAATTTTTATAGTGCTTGAAAAAACAGATAAAATGTTTTGCCCTTATAAATCTAGCTATACCCTTGCACACAAAAATGGCTACACCACACTCTTTCCCAGAGCAGTGCTCTGTTACAAATGTTTTAAGCACTGGGTTTTAAATCAACATGGAGACCCAACTATTTAAAAACAAAACATGTTTACTAATAATACCTTATAAAAACATCTAAGACACATTTCAACAAAATCCTAACAAGTCAATACAAACACCAATACAATATGTGACAGTTCCTCTTAAAACACATAGAAAGCAGGGCGAACCTGAAACCATTTGGCATGACGAAGAGATGCCAATGCATCGAGGCATTTTTGCCTGTCCAGCACTTCGACGTCATCTTCCACTATGTTGGGTGTAGCAAGAGGAGGAGCAGTTTAGTGGGTTGGCAAGGGAAGGTCGCAAAAACCCTTAACCTGAGCAATGCCTACTAAACACACAACACCACTCCACAATACTGCTGTTTTGACAGTACAGAAACCAAGGAAAAGTTTACAATGCAATAGAACACAAAGACTGCCACACTAGTCAGTCGGTTATGAGGCAAGTGGCAGATTGAGATAACCCTTTACCAGTACCAGCATCATTTCATGTTCTAGAACAATGTGAGCCCTTTCCAGATTCCAATACGCCAAAACAACAGAACAAACAGTGACAAACACAACCCAACACGACAACACATTGTACTACAGTGTCAACAAAATGGCAAATGACTGTATATCAGAAAATGATGGATTTGGATAATTGATTTAACAAACAAAAATCTAAGCTCATCTTTTTAGAAAATATATTCTTTAGCGAGTTAAATTTGTACTTTGGCAAATAAAAATTCCATTAGGAAAATAAATTGCATTACAAAAAAATTTAATTTGTGAATAAAAGTTACTAAACAACACATTGACTAATAATTTTTTTCAGCTGAAACTAGACAGAAGCATTAAACTTGCTGAAAATTATCAAAGGCCAAATTTGCCAAAACTCTATTAAAATCTTACTGTGAAAGTTACAAAGTTCCACTACACTAATGAAGAAAATCAAACATTTTAAATCTAAAACATTGTGTGAATGCACATGCATACAATACAGATAAACATAGGTCACACTGTGCCAATGTCAATCAAAGCACTGCAAGGTTGAGAACTTTACAACCTTCCCTCCCACCCCCCGCAGGGTGACACATTCATCATTCCATCTGTATGTAAACTAAACAACAAATTGCTCTGGCAACAGCCAGAAGACTGTTAAAAACAAACAAGTGAACCCAACTGTGGGAGATAACAAGAATAACCTGGGGGATTCCCAATACTAGTAATAGGATTCCCTGGGGCACAGCTAGGCTTACTTGACTGTATTACTCTACACTAGGGCAGCACCTTGGAATAGCAACTTGTTTGTCTTGCTGTAGAGGGGTAGTGTCGGGTGTAAATGTTTGTTACAGAGGGTACAAGATAATTATAGGTTTTATTTTTTTTCACCAGAGCTTTAAACAAAGTTACGAGAAAATATTATCAAAGCAAATTGAAAGAGGTTCTTGCCAAGGATAGGTTTACAGGCACACAATAAAAAGATACTTTTTACAAAGCAAAATATTTTGGTGCTAAGCAGTCCTGTTCAAAATGGGTCAACAAGGATAAATGTTTGAAAACTTAGTACCTAACCTTAGCAAAAAGCTTTTTCAATGTAACACCACATCAAAATACTTACAACTCTGCTGTCGCTGTCTTGTCACAAACAAACAAACAAACCTCTTAAAAACTTTAACATATTTACAAACAATTAAACCATACATGTTTCAGCACTAACTTGCTTTAAGAAAAGTTTAAATAACAAGACAAATCATTTTAGGAAGGGGATATTTTTGGCTTCTGGAAAAGCAAAGAACTCTGGGAGTGGAAAGACATCTCTACAGCATAGAACAAACACACAATCACAAGGTGTATCCTAGAGGTCTAGCTTCAAAACAAAGCTTATAAGCTTTGTGAGGAACATCAAACTTCAAAATTACAGTTTTTCTCAAGCATTTTCTCAATCTAACCAATAAACAAATCTATGGTCATAGGACAAAAAACCTGTTTTATAGTACCTTAACCTAGTACTGAAAATTGCTATTTCCAAGTCCGAGTCACACAATCTGTATTGTTTGATAGTATTTTTTCATGTTCCTCAACAAAGCTAATTCTGAACAAAATACGACTTGAAGAAATTACCTTTTTCACCCTCAGGTGAATCTCGCATGACAGGTGATGTTAGGGTGACTGTCACAGTTACTTTGGGTTCAGTAACAGTAGTTACAATCTTGATGCAGGCATTCTCAACCTCCATTTTCACTTCGTACTTCTCCTCTGTTACTTTCTGTATCATTGACACAAAAAACAAATCGTTATCACATTCTTCTAAACATGGTTTGTATTGACTGATGAAAACAAATTTCCAGGTGTTTTCCAGGGTGGCAAAACAATTTTTCAAGGACCAAACCCCCGATTTTCTCTTGGTGAAAAGCAAAACAATATCAACTTTTTAAAGTTTTGATCAGCCATGCTGCCAAAACTATCACAAGGTTCTTCAGCCTTTGAAGTGCAAGATGACAAATACTGACCTAAATTTGAAGAAAAAAACTTTCTGAAACTTAGTCTTAACATAAATATACAATTGCGAGCAAGATAATTCAGTAGTTTAAGTTAGTTTGTTATAGAATTGAAACAATTTCAATTAAGTTCCAGGAGCACAGGGAAATTAACTAAGAATTCAAACTTACAGCCATTTGTGTTGGCAGGTTTTCAGCGACTCTCTTTAGCAAAGTCTTTGTCGGTTTGTCTGCAATGGAATGAAAATAATATACCTATGTCATTCGCCAGAGTTTCCATGAGGAGATCACAATTTAACAAGCTTGGCAATAATAATAAAAATTAAGGTTATGGCTCAACTTTAATTTTTGATATATATAATACTTTGAAGAAGTTCTCTATTCCAACATTAATCCCTAGCATCTTTTCCCCTAACCTCTGCCTAGTTAGCCCAATTTGTAAGGGTCTTAAAATAACTGAGGAGAAGGTACTGCCTTTGCTTCGACACCAGCAAATGGTTAGACCTTGTCTTCTTAGATAAGGACATTAAACTGTAGGTCTCAGGTAGCAGACCATGTTTGGGTCCTAGAGTCCTATTGCCTGTTCTCCCGCGACTCCTGGAGTCAGAATGTTAAAAAAAAAAAACAGAAAAATCTGTTTCAATCTAGCTTTGAAAGACTTACCATGGCATAGCACAACAAGATTGACATCAAGGCGTTCCTTTAGAAGTAAACCCTTAGCTAGGACTCCCACACGCATAACCCCCTTAAGTGCACCTGAAAACATCATTCAAAATACAAATATTTAACAAAAAATGGAAACAGTGCCAACACAATAACAAGTCCATGAGTGATTTTGCCTTCTTCTTAAAATTTGCGAACAACTGACATCATATATCATGAACAATCTAATAAGCCTCTGGGGGGGGGGCTTTTTTATTTTTTGACTTTTGACCTTTCAGACAAGGGGCTTATTAGAGGGAGGGAGGGTTATTTGAAAACTGTCACTGGCCAGATACATAATGCAAGGTCTGGTTACCAAAATTATCTAAAAGCAAGTGGGTTCCATGGGCCTTTTAATCAGCACTTTTCAAAACTTTATAAAATTAAAATGTAACTGTTGACAAAAGGTTTTTTTTTGATACAGGACGCCTAGTTTCTTAGCTTTATCTTCTTTACATTGGGAGGAGACTGGGGGGGGG
>JAOBAT010093338.1:0-17153 GCA_026413305.1 Hydrozoanthus tunicans | reverse complement strand
TACATGATGTTGCCTCAGCAAAATTTCATCCACTACTGCTAACACAATTCACATACAGTGCTGTCTGGTTACTGATACGCTATTATCATTACAGTTAAACAACGTTTGAGACAAAAATAACATAGACAAATTAGTTAGTGGATAAAGGGCAAAAAGCTTATTGTTTTGTTTCAAGAGATTTTAAATTGGAGGTTTGCAGATTGTCTTAAAAAACGCATGGGAGTAACTAAACTAAAAATTAACTGAAGGTTAACTACAGTTTAAGATTCTTTGTTAACTTACTGTTAACCATGCGAGGAAGTCTAAAGCTAGGAATCCCTGTTGTGTCTTTGCTTGTGCGTCTGGACTCTCTTCACCGCTCAACTGTGTAACAAAATAATCAACCTTTCAAACCTAAGGAAGCATGTTATTAAACCAATTCGTTTTGTTCTAAAGTTACAAGAAAAATATTATAGGAAGTATCTCAACAAAGTCACAAAAAATTTACAAGAAACATTTAAACAGTTGAAGGAAACAAAGAGACATACTCTGAAGTCCCTATAGAGCAGAATAGTCGTACAGGGTGGAGAAATATTTTAAAATTAATAACAGTATAGAGTGGAATGGTAGTATACCAGGGTGGAAAGACTTCAAATACATTGTAAAATAAACCCTAGTATTATTAAAAAAAAGTATGAAATGACTTTTTTCTTGGAGATGGGTGCTGTTTCTAATAAAAAATGAGGATTGACTAATGTAAACACTGAGCATTGTGTCCAAGAAGAATATTGGTAGCCTGAAACCTGCAGTGCTTGGCTTCCGAAACCCAGAAACTAATAGTAGTACAGTCCCAAATAAGTCAAATATAGAGTGGAAGTTTAGTCAAAATAAATAATAGTACGTATACTATTATTAAGAACTTCAGAGTAAATCTGCCTTTTGAGAAGAGATCAAGTTTTATTCAAGTTCAACTTCAGTCTTACCTGATCATCGGTTCTGGTGTTTGACTCATCAAACGCAGCTGACAGCCATTCCGTTATCATTGTCAACAAATCCTCAGTTCTGCCCCAGCAGGCCAGGCTGTTTAGTATGGGTCCATACAAACCAGGGTTGTCTACTCTCAAGGACTTCAGGGAGGCCATGCACTCATCACTGTGAGGTAGGAAAACACAAAGTATCGTTCCTAAGACCCTTTTCTGGAAGTGGCCATTTTGAATCACGCTTTTTTAAACAAAAATGACCGTCACATGAGAAGGGTCCTCTGTGCTACTGCGCCTTTAAAGACAGCAAAACTAACTAAGCGAGCTAGTTGAGTTTTGAATTTTGTGTGCTTTTTTATGCAACTTGGTTAAATCATAGAAAAAAGGTCGCTGACTTGATTTAAAACTGTACTGTTTAACCAAGTCACATATATCAATTTCCTAGCATAATCAATACCTAACTATTTATCCTGGGTTGTAAAGGCTAAGCTGAATATTGGTAAGTTATCACTTAAAAACATAACCCGCCTTAACCTCCCGTCTCCCTTAAAACTAAAACTAAAAGTATTGCAACTCAACCCTGACTGTCACCATAACATTAGGGAGGAGTAGGTGACCTGCAAAAGGAAGTTTAACCTCAAAAACTCTGTTCTTTTGCATTTCAAGCCGCACGTCATTAGAAAAAACGTCGTATACAATAAACAGGACGCTTCTGTTGATGACATTTTAAAATACATACACTTTACAACGATGCAGCAGTAGCAAGTATTAATTACTCTTACCTTAGTTTTGGTAGGGAGCTTGGAGGAAGGTTTCCAGCGATAAGTATTACAGCAGCGCGGGCATCAACATTCTAATGGAGATGATAAGGAAGTGTTTAGACCACTGTACCGAAGTAAAGCTGGCGACCTTAAGTTTACCCATTCTTCTTATTCATAGCGCATAAGAAACGTAAAATTGCTTCAAAAAACGAACACGGAGGATCTAAAATTTCAAAATAGGACTGATTCCACAACTCTATGGCTTGCTCTGTGCTCCTTTTTAGAATTGATTTTAGGTTAGCAAGACATTCTTTTAAATCAGACAACCTTCACCTTTCTTAAATCCATGCACGGGTGCATTGGTGTGTATTTCACCTTCCGTCTCCTATGACTCTGATATGCCTGGCACTTTTTCCCTGTGTTGGTTGTCTCACAAGTTAAAACACTCAAGGGTTCCTGAAGGCATCAAAGCTAGATACTTTTTCGAAGTAAGTTGGCACATCAGGCCGGCGCTTATCTGTGGTTATTTTATACATACTGAGATTTTCTTAAAAAAATTCGTTATGTGAAAATATAGTTCGCGCCTTTTTTTAGCCAATCAGAGAGGCGAAACGATTTTCTCACACGTGAGAAAAGTGTTTCGTCCAATCACAAAGCATCTTCAAGGCGCATCGTGTTTTCGGCGGCTTCGTCTATCTTGTTTCACAACATAGTTTCAGTGTACTCGAGTTTTTTGTAGTTTTATCTCAAACTTTTCACGAGCTACAACAATTTTCGACCCGCTGCTACAGGATGGCTAAAATTTCAAGTAGATTTGTGTCGCTAGACAAACCTATCGACAAGTTTATCGAGGATAAAAAAAACAAAAACACTCTTTCTAAAACACGAAGAGATGTTAGTTTGCTGACGGAGTTTCTGAGAGCCAAAAATGAAGCGAGAAAAGTCGAGAAACTTGATCATGGTATTTATGCACTTTTATGCTAGACTGTTGTATCAGCTATTGTTCCATCAATGATAATTTATTGGACATTAGGTATTTAATCCTTTTTTATAGGACTTTATTTTTAGAATAAGGTTTTATTAACTTCAAGCTTAGCTTATTTCTGACTTCAAACTCAATAGCGCGTTTTATAATTTTCTTATTTTTCCAGAAAGAATTAAATTTGATAAAACTTTAGAAAACTCAACATGTGTATACTCACTGTGTATAAAATAAACAAATTTTGACATGGCAAGTGCTTTTGTACGGTATTTACGCACTTGTTTGTTTTCGCAAAACTCACTCGCTCGCAAAGCCTCGCTCGTTCTTTTTGTGAAAGCAAACGCGTGCGTAAATACCGTGCGCCAGCACTTGCCATGAAGAAATCATGGCCAGTGGCATAGAAATGGGACAACAGTCTTTGACTCCCCCTGAACAGGACACTAATCCAATGCAGGGTAAACCACGACAGAACCGAAAGGAACAAGACGGGTAAAGTATCTTTCACAAGAACATATCACAGCAGACTGTCTGGGCCTCAAACTCGTGGCCCTACGAGTCGAACACGCTAACCGCTCGGCCAGTGCGCCACCAACAATAAAATCATCATACCTCGAAATTTCAGGGAAAAGTTTTACCAAAGAGTAGCTGTAACCAAAAAAGGAAAGAAGCTCACGCGAAAAAAATTGCAATTTACGTTAACACTAACCTGGAAAGTAACGAAAAGAAGAGGGAGTGCTTGTGAGAACTGATGAAGAAGCTTTGATTTGATGTTGTCGTTTGCACTCTGGAAAGCAAAATAAGACAAGTTTGGTATGCTTCCACAAAAAACTGTACACAAAATATTTTTACGTTCTTTGATTATATTCTTATGACAATTTTCTTCATTTTTTAATTTCATTTTATGACAATTTTCTTCCTTTTTACATTCTTTGAGTTTATTTTTATGGCCAAATCTTAATTTCTTTGTTCTTTGATTTTATTTCTATCGCGATCTACTTATTTTTATAGTCTGATTTTTTAATGGTCTTTGATTTTTTACGACGAATTTCTTCTTTTTAAATTCTTTGATTTGATTTTTCGACGAATTTCTTCATGTCTACATTCTTTGACTTTTTTCTTATGACGAACTTCTTTTTTACGTTCTGATTATATATTTTGGCGAATTTCTTATTTTTTACGTTCTTTGACTTTATTCTTACGAATTTGTTCATTTTCAGGATCTCTGATTATATATTCTGATGAATTTCTTCTTTTTTACGTCCTGATTGTATATTTTGACGAATTTCCTTTTTTACAGTCTTTGATTTTATTTTTATGACGATTTCCTTTGTTTTAATGGTCTTTGATTTTTTCTGACGATTTACTCTATTCTCATGATTTTTTATTTTGCTGTTGTGACGATTTATCATAGTTTTATGGTCCTTTTATCATTTTCTTTTGAAGGACGATATCATTTAATTTTTACGCCATAATGCATTGCGCACACGACCCTGTCCGCTGAATTGTTTCAGCAGATTTCGCGCTTAAGCCAAAATGGCGCGAAAGTCCAATTTCTAGCGAGTGTGAAGAAGCAATAGCTGCTACAAGACGCACAGAAAACAGTTCATCAATCATTACAATCTGAAAGGTAACATCTTCTCTTGGTAGTTCTTTTCGTGCAGCCATCTTCTACAAATTCGTTGGTAACAATTCTCCGTCTTTCTTAACTCACTTGGCCCTTGTGCATTGGAAAAACTCGAATTTATTGGCTTTGGTGACTGTTTCGGTTTTTCCTCTGCATTGGCGAGCTTTTCCTTCCGCCAATGCAAGCCAAGATTGCTGGCACTCCTAAGTCCTTGACATCAATCAGTGGCGTCTTTAAGGGAAAAACGAGCAATTTCTTCACCAATATGGAGTTGCTCGCAGGCCTAGCTAATGGTCTGGTTAATGAAATTGTTTTCTATGTGTCTAATGGCAGCTATTGCTTCTCCACATACGCTAGAAATTGGATTGTCACCCCTGCCTGCAGGCTTTCGTGCCTAAGTCACTATGGCATAAAATAAAAGAACATAGAAGAAAGTAAATTGTCATAAAATCAAAGATTATAAAAATAAAAGATGGCACAATTTTGACATGTTTGGCTCTTCATATAAGTTCAACGAAAATGGTGTTTAGACCATGACTTGCCTTTTTCAGCTGTTCTTTGATTGCAGCCCAAAGTATTGCAATCGTCTCAAGAAGACCAACGATTACAGACGTATCCTCTTGAGTTAATTCAGACTTCCCTTCCAAAACAGAGCTCATGTCGAAATCTTTATTCGCCTTGTTCTGAGAATTTTCTGCTAACAGATTTCAAATAAAAGTCATCTTAATTTCATAGTGAAAGAAACTTTCATAACTTACTTTCTTGATCGATAACTTAACAAATGGCACTATAATACAACCGGCTGACTTCTTTTTTAACAATTGAAAGTCACCAAAAAAAAACAGAGAAAGGAGGTCAAAGTTGGTACAAGTATCGAGGTTTAACTTCGAAAATTATTGTAACGCTTAACTTTCACCTGCTTTTCCAGTTTCTAATATATTAAACTTGGTAAAAGATTTCCAATTGACCCAAAAGGAGGGAGAAGGCTTCATCAATGGTGAAACAGAGAAAACTTTCTCTGGTCTTTGTTTGGTTGTCAAAACAACAAAGACCTAAAGCAACAACAATTCTTCTGTGGTCTACATTCACCTGGAAGGTCATACAAAGTTGAGGGTCGTGCATACATATGGCAGGTGCTTGACAAAGATCAGTTTACCCTAGCGGGCCGGAAAAATTCATATATCAAAGTGGTCCATTCATGCTGGTGCCTTACTCATTTTACTGATCCCGAAAGGATAGAACGTTGTGTGATTTTCAGCGGGAAAGACAGTCGCCAAACATCCCACATCGAGAACCTCATGATTGGGAGGCAGAGATCTGAACACTGTGCCGTCCTCACCGCGGTGAGGCACAGGTACAGCTATAAGTAGTTATCATATATACAGGGTTATAACAGAAACATAAGAAAGAGTTAGGATAGAATTCCAAAGTTTCAAATACTCAGAAGTCTTCTTTCTGACATTCTAGCAAGTTGATGAAAGGCTTAAGTTATCTTACAAAAACAGTCTCCTGCGTTTGAAAGTTCAAATAGATAAGCAAGGGTACAGAAGAGTAGACACACCTTCCTCGCTGCTCGAATCTTCTTGTGTCACATCTCCATTACTTATATTTAAACGTGCACATTGAACTAAGCACTTGCAAGTTGCTGTCATAAAACGACCTACGAGAAAAGGGGTTGAATTTAAAGACTGCAAGATAAAATAATAAGAAGTTAAAACACTTAGATTTGAAGACAATTAATAGAAATATTTTGGAACGCAACGGCAGGAGAGTTTGTAACCATAAAAATAATTAACAAGTGACTGCTGTTTTGTTTAAAGAACTTGACGGTAATAAATTCAAAGCGATTGATGTTCTGTTCTCTGCATTGGCATTCCGTTTTCACCAAACCGTCTTGTTACAACATTACCATTATATTTGCTTCAAAAAGAAGTGGAATACTAGAATACTGTACCTATATTTGACACCGTCGAGTGGACGGGAGCATACTGATAGAACTTCCTGGCTGCATTTCCGTTAGCATTCCACAAAGGTATACATCGATTTACCTAAAATGGTAATCAAGCTGAGTGGAATGTAATGTGGTCTACAATCACGTGGTACCATTCATGTGATACCAACTCTGTAACCGTTGTTCATTACAAAAGGGAAAGTATTACAACCATATGATATAAAATCGTGCTAGTTGCTCATTGCTATCCCACAGGCAAGGATTTGGTATCCTGAGCGCAAGTTTAGTAGCCATACATATTTTCAATGTGGAATCAGTGCTACATCTGCACCGGTAGTTGTTTGCATAAGATTACTTGTATTTGTTTCTCAATTGAATTTGTTTGCACAAACAAGCAGATAAGCTAAGTTTGCTTGACACATAGTTTATCATCTTATTACAAACAATACTTCTTCGTTCATCAGTCACAAAGGTTTCCAAACAACTTGTATTAGCCAGCTGCCTACAAGTTCTAAAAGTAGCCAGCGTTCATGAATTTTCTGGTAGTATTAACTTGGAGCTCTGATAGAGCAACATGCTGTAACGTACTTAATATCAATCATGTTTGTCATCCAGTGCTTTGATAACACTACTCCATTAACTCTCAGTTTTAAGAATGCTGACCTGGCACTATTCATTTCGTTCAACGTGGAAAACCATTCTAGCAGGCTTTTGCAAATAACTGCTCTTTTCTGACAAGCTGGTCAATTCTACATTTTTGACATACTCTTTTATATAAGGTTTCAGTTTGTATAGCTTGACTTAAAAATCGGATTGAACGAACTATAACGAAACAAAGAGTTGACTAACTGTTGTTAGGTAGAGGAATGGTAACGACCCAAGACTCACCTTCACTGAGCAAAATCGTTTTATTTTACGAACTTTTGGCCGCTATACAGTGGTCTTTAAACACCTTGGTTTGTCAAGACCACAGTAGAGTGGCAAAAAGCTAGCAAAAATATTACAATTTAGGTCAGTAAACGTAACTCTCAAAACTTAAAGTTTGAGCTTCATACCTCTGCCTCTCTAGACTCAAAGTGTGTTCTACTTAAGGCTTTAGGGATGTGTGTAAGCTCGGCCAGTACTAACAATCTGTACCTGTATATTTGTGTCTCCAGTTACTGGCAAGAACGAGTTCATAAGCAGTTTCACGAGACGTTTTAGAACTGGGACAGAAGCTTCAGCCTCCAGTCTACCCAGCAAGTGCTCCACGGGAACAATCTTCCAGAACTAAATGAAAAGAAAAAAAGCACAGCTTTATTTATAAAAGAAGATCTTTTGTGTAGTTTGTAAACATGGTTGATTGTTAAAAGATTATTAAATGTTATTGAATTTGCACGAGAAAATGGGCCTGTTACGAGTATTGTCTCAAAATGGCTGCCACATTCCCTGTATTTTCCAAAGATTCGGTGTCCGGTCAGAGATTGGAACAATTGTATGTTTTATAAACGTGATCATCTTCAAAGAGCTAAAACTCTGACATGCTGTAATTTACCAAAGGTAAGTGTAAGAGAAACCGAGAAAGAAAAACTGACTGGTCAAATAAAATTGAAAGATGACTGGTTAAATGGAATCCACAAACTGACTGGTTAAATGGAGTTGTAACCTGACTGGTTAAATGGAATTGACAAACTGACTGGTTAAATGGAATTCACAAACTGACTGGTTAAATGGAATTGAAACCTGAATGGCTAAATAGAATTGACAAACTGACTGGTTAAATGGAATTTAAACCTGAATGGTTAAATGGAATTCACAAACTGACTGGTTAAATGGAATTGAAACGTACCTGAAGTGTCAAATGGCATTGAAATATTGACTGGTTAAATGGAATTGAGGACTAAACTTTTAAATGGAATTGAGGATTAAACTGTCAAATGGAATCAAGGACTGACTGGCCAAATTGTATTAAGGACTGACTTGTCAAATCGAATTAGAAAACTAACATGTTGGTGTAATGAAATTAGGAAACGACTCATCGGACTGGTCTAACTGAATAAATGAAATTGTGAAATAAGGAGTCAAACAGGAAGTAACCAAGGTTTGAACTGGCGACTATAAATCAATTGGTACTTGAATTTTGCATCAAATGAAACATAGCAGGATTTCTGTTTGTACGACCATACTCAAAACCCGTGACAGAGCTTGCGAAAAGTCGCTGCAGATTGAACCCGTCAATAAAAACAAAAATCTTTGTCCTCGACATTAATCAGCTATTAAAAGACACAATGACAACCTAAATTATACTCAGTATAATGCAAATACAGTCCTTTCGCGAGCGAGAAGCAACTTTAATATAGTCCGTATTCAGCTTCAAAGTTGTTGTAATTGCACCTTTGAAGCAGAAGACTTATTTTTATTGAAACCACTTACTTTTATAGCTTTCATTCCTTTCACAACCAGCAGAAGATCCAAAAACGCCACACGAACTTTCTCCGAGTTATCATGAATCAAATCTCGAAGGTTCCCAAGGAGAGTTTTGAGCAGTGGGTGACTCAAGCGACAGTCGATCAAAAACTTTAAACCCTAGGAACGAAAATTTAAGTTAAAGACTATGTAATTATCGGAATAATCAATGATTTCTATCTCCGATGAAATGCATTGGTGGCAAATTACTGTAGTTTCTGTTTCTTCTAGAATTTTACTCTGGGTACAAATAAAAGTTATCGAAAAATAGAATTTTGTAGTTATAATACAAATAGTAATAAAACTGAGAACTTTGTCAGAAGAACAACTCAGAGACTGCATACTTTGAAGATTAATTTGGTTATTAAATCTAAAATTTTCTTAAGGACTTGGAGATTAACTTCACGCAGAGAAAAAAACAATTTTGCGACCCAAGTCATTCTTTTGACAATTTTTCGTCCTTTTGGCCGCAGGGCAACCGGGATCTTCTAAATTACCTTTAAAACAGTTATTACAAAATCAAAAAGAAACAATGCTCACATAAGGTTTGATACCATGAAATCCGTAATCTTGGCTTTGCAGGTCATCATACAACCTCTTATATCTATAATATTTATTCTATGACCTTATATTCAAATAAATTCGAAAAATCCTTGAGGTATTGCATTGACCAAACACTGCATGCCTGAATCAAATTCCAAGGATCAAGCCACATTGATCATTACACAATCTCTTATATCTATAATATTTATTCTATGGCCTTATATACAAATAAATTCGAAAAATCCCTGAAGTACTGCATTGACCAAACACTACATGCCTGAATCGAATTCCAAGGATCAAGCCACATTGATCCCTGTGCTGTCCCCTTCAAAAAGTCACTTGAGCTAAAGTATGTTTTAGGTGACTTAGCTGGAAATTCTCAATATAACAAACTGGTACTCCGTTCATGGAGAATTGTGTACATTTTGACATCTGTTTAAGCTTCAGGAACAAAGTCCCCGATGATTAAGCGTGAAAGGATTTAAAACAGACAAAGACACCTTGATTGCAAATTGAACGACTGTTGTAATTGTTATCTGCGGTGAAGTACATACCATTTGCATTGCCAGCAAGTAAGCAAGTGATGGTACAGACTATAGTAAGGAGCTATTATCGATGTTACTAAACAAAAGCTTACTTACCTGAAACACAGCAAGTCGAACAGAACTTGAGGATGCATCAAATGCAAGTTCATTGACCTACACGTAACGGACAACCCTTAGTAAACTAACAAACCTACCAATGGTAACGTTAACATGTGCAGAAATCACCAACCATAACAATAGTGTAAAAGTGTTAATTCGGCAACAAGATTTGCGTTTATATACGTATTAAAAATGTTGTTTCAAATTGTACTAGTGTATATATGCTAGATAATTAAGCTTTGCGCAATTACTTCAAAACAGTTAACATTTTACTAAACAAGTTCAAAAAGTGTTTTTTCCAGAAAACGTTATCCGATTTACTAATCTAGTTCGTATGACAGCCGAGATTGATGTGTTAGAAATCTCAGCTAGATTAGAACTAATTGAGTTCGCACGGCAGTTAATGTTGCTTTCATTGGTGGTGTAGTTACTATAAAAACTTAAACCAATGTACTAACCAAGTTCACAGGACAGTTATCGTTCACCTTCCGTTTACAACTAAAACTTATCAATCTAACGTGGTAATCTACTTACCAGTTTACTAATCAAGTTCTTCACTGTGTGGCTAGGAATGAGCTCCCAGTAAACACCAGCAATGCGAGCAACACCGTGAACAACTGTAGAGCGGACAACTGGCGATGCATCTTCAAGCAGCTCCTTGTGTGTAAAGCAAGATTTGTAGTATTATCAGATAACTGTTGTAAAATCATGCAAAAGTTGAACAAATTCACAATTTTCAAAAACAGGCGTCCTTATAACGTTTTAGGCGTCCCTAAAAACTTTTCAATATTATCAATTTTAGAATACAGTTAGCACACATGTATTTTCCAGAATTCCAGGGAAAAATGCATGCGAAAATGTTTTTGTAATGAGTGGCATTTAAGAAGCATAAGGCAAAACTTAAAACTTGACAGTGTCCAACATTTCTACCTCCTTGTTTTTCTCTTTTTATTTCGCTCCTTTATTACCTTACCTTGTACATCTTTTGTTTCAAAGTTCTAGAAATTTTTTAAACCCTTCTTACCTGAAGAATATCAAACTGTTTTTGGAGGAGGTCATCGATTTCCTCAATGGTGGAGTCTGGATTTTGCAGTGGAAATGAGTCTATGAGCAGCGCAACTGCGTTTGCTCGCACTTGATGGTTGGCAGCCTTCAATAACCAAATCCAATTGAACTCATTAGTAGGATAAAAAGATGCTGTAGGTACCTTCTCACGCACATGGGTACTCATGATCTTCAAGCACAGTGGACCACTTAGAGTAAACTTGAGCTATAAGAACTCTTATTAATAAGTGTTCCGATTTGAACAATGTTTTGTCACTAAACAGCATTCAGCTAAACTGTCTTGTTTTCTGTAGATACATACACCTTACGAGTATAGGTATTTACGTTCTTCCTCTACAGTGAATTACCTTGACTAAACATGGTCAACCTATTATAACTCTAAGTGTTCCGATTTGACAATGTTTCGTAAAAGAGCATAAGGAAACTGTCTTGACATATTCATAATTGTGAAAATTAAAAAACTTAATCAACTAATCACCGGTTTTGGTCTAAAAGATAGACATGGAATTATAAATTCTTTCCAAAGAACAAGTTCTGTTAGAATCTTTGTTTTTCACACTACCTTCAATGCGCGCCAAATGATTGGCTGATATAGTCTCACCAAGGTTTCATCTACTCCCTTTTGTTTCTTTTGTTGGTGAAAATAATGCAAGACCTTTTGCGAGAAAGAATGTTCAGAAAATGGATGTAACAGGATAACAAAGTTCAAACTAAATATATTATGCAAATATGCAATTCCCTGGCTCTAATACAATTGCCAACAAATTTGAAAAGTTGCCACACAAGATAAAGAAGAGTCTTGTCTGCATTAAAGGATCCTCCACTGTGACACAACTTGATTGCGGTGCCAGACACCCTCTTGTATTCATCAAGAGTGGAGACTGGCACTGGTACTAAGTTTCGCCATTTTCAAAATGGCGGCGCGCGGGAAGTTCAAACCGTAAAACTTATCAAAATAAATTGCCTAGAATAAGTTATATGCACAGAATTATCAAATTTGTGCTGCTGAAATGGACATAAACTTTGTTTGAGACCAATAACAGAGACCTTAAGCACAAGCCGCCCGTGGTGCCACTTAGGCCAACCGGAAATCAAACATCGGTAGTTGAAGCGTACTTGCACACGTCATGCGGCCGTGGTGATCGCCACGGAAATAAAAACGCCTTGGCTGCCTCCGTCACGATCACCACGGCCGCATCACGTGTGCAAGTACGCGCCAACCACCGATGGTTGACGTCATTTGGACGTCAGGGAAGTCAGGATGGCCGAGTGGTTAGCGCTCGCGCCTCCCATCTCTGGGTTTGCATGTGGGTTTCCTCCCACCACAAAATCGACTTTCACTTTCACGCCGAGATCTGTGTCGTCGAGCGATTAAACATAAGCCACTGGCTTGGGAGAATGGGCAACCACTCCCAGCGTAACGTCGATAAATAAAGTTAGTTTAGTTTAGCATGTTTGGTTTCCGGTTGGCCTCCGTGGAAAAGCGGACGGCTTGTGCTTAACGTCTCCAATGTTAAACAGTGGAGGATTCCCTTAAAAACTATCTTTTCCATTCGCTTTCCAATGGATGAAAACAACAAAAGCCTGACAGAAAACTGTTAAATTAGCTTTCCCCAGAAATCCAAAGCACTAACTTTTCGTAAGCGTGAAGCCATGGACTGTGCACCATTCCTTTGTGCATGGGCAGCATGGTACATCAAATCTTGTATGCAGTGTGACTCCAGAACCTAAAAAATTGTACATTCAAATTAATCAAACAAATCACATGGTTCGTGCTGATTGATGAAAACAACAAGGGAAGCAAATAATTTTTCCATGACCCAACCCCTAATTCTCTCTCAGTAAAATACGAAACAATACCAACTTTAACTTAAGCAACCACGCCCCGAAACAATCACCAGGTTCTTCAGCCTTTGAAGTGGAAGATGACAAAAAATGACCCGAATTCCAAGAAAAAAGCTCCCTGAAATTTGTCTAAACACCATTGCGAGCAAGGTGCTTCAGTAAGTTTGGGTTTGTTTGTTGTCAGAGTTTAAATATTTTCCACATAATTCCAGGTCGGAGAATTTTTCCAAAATTTCTGAAGGGGCCCAGAAGGAAATTTTAAACTTCCAGGAGTTTTCCAGGAGTAGATGAACCATGATATCAAAACAAAAGCAGATCCCTGGAAAGTGTTCCACGTTTTAAGATTTCAGTATTTTTTTTTCCTTTACAAAGTACTACTACAGCACTACCCAGCTGCACCTTACTAAGGACTCAAAGATCACTATTTGTTTTTTCATCATGAGGAAGACCTGTGAGCAAGAACTGACAGGAATAGCCTTTCCTATATTGGAATCCTCCAGCTACATCCTTTGTTTACTCTTCATTATAGTCTAACAATGACTTAAACTTAACAGCCCCTTTTATTCCTTTTTTTATTGAAGTACTGTAGCAGTAAAACACTCCAAACTTCCTTTTTTCTCTCTCTTAGGCCCAGTGCAAACGGTGGCACTTCTGCCATCTGGACTAAATTTAGTCTTAGAGTTCGGTAAAAACTCGGCATTTGAAACCATTAAACTCGATGAGTCGATACATCAAACTTGTTTCTGGCATGTTAAATTTGATGGACACATTATATGTTGGGTGTTTTGGTCGACCTAAACAAACAAAATAGCGAGAAAACAGTCATAGCAGTCAGCCGCAAAAAAATTTGACAGAAATCGGCAATCGAACTTCAATTGAACTTCTGATGTATCAAGTGAATTGAACTCGGCATGGCACATGAAGCGGGTCTTAGATTAAGAACGTACAGTAGTTTATCACCAGATAACTATATACACTAAAAAGTAAAAGGTTCTTGGACAATGAAACTAAGCATGTATAGAACCCTTTATCGCATGCATCAGTTTAACTTTTGAAACCACAGGAAATGTAAATTAGGAAGTATGCTGTATGTGGTAGATCATTAGTTTTAATAAAAAAGTAATTCGACCTCCAAATATGGACCAGAAGCAACTCGCCAGGCTCTAAAGTACACTTCTCCATAGGCTGTCAAAGCAGGCCTGCAGAAAGAATGAAATCATGGTAGGACAAAGAAAAACAATAATATTTAGTTACATATCTATGGACCACCGGACCAGAAAAGTTTGTCTGTAGACTGGCAACAGAGGCCACGGTTGTAACACTTTGTTCTTGAGGCAGTATTAAAATAATCATACTTCTTTCTATTCTGAATCTCTGTTTTGTGTTATATGATGTTTTCCACCTGTCCTCTTGCTATTGCTGCATACAATAATTGGTACAGTACACAAAAATTTCTCTCTGGCACACCAAGAACTGTTCAAATAATCATGTGTACATCAGTTTGATAAACTTGAAGTCTCTAACAGCAGCATGACTCAGCATAAGAAAATACAACTTTTTCTCAAAAATATTGTTTCATTTGGTGGGAGAAAAGACTTACATTCTACAGGTTGGTATTTGGTTCTTGATTGTCTTGTGAAGTTCTTTGCTGAACTCTGGATGCAGTCCAAACATAAAACTAAGGAATCTCCGACCCTGCAAATAACGTTATCAAAGAACATAACTTACCCAATCCTAAGACCCTCTTTGCTATGTGAAATTTTGGATTGTTAACGTTAACTTTTGAACATGAACCAGGCTTCACAAGGACAAATTACCCCAATTATAAAATAGAGGGCAAAATTATTTTGAATTGTTGGATAACAATGGGGCATTTTTTCATAATTCAGGGCAAAATTGCGAATATCTCCATTTGAAGTATTCCGAAAATTTTTAGAAATCATAAAACTGTCTATAGCTTTTTAAAACCATTACCAAAGATTTCCAAATGTTCCTAGAGATTGCAAAGGTTTTCAAACTCGAAGCAACCCTTTCTCATGTCAGTAACATGCAAAATGAAGAATTTTTCCCTCGATGTCATAAACATGGAAATGCATGGTTCCTTGTAAAATTAATTTTGCTAATTGCCAAAATTTGACAATCATTAAACATTACTCAGCGCCATACAGTTACCTAGATACTAAATGTCTTAAGCTTAAATGTCAACACCTAAAACAAGGTCCGTACTGAATGATGAAAACAAAATTTCAGGAGAAGTATTCCAGGAGTTTCCAGGTAAGCAAAATAACTTTTCCAGGATCCAACCCTAACAAAACCAAAACAAGCGAAAAACAAAACAATATCAATTCTAACTTGAGCCAATTCACCACCAAAACTATTGCCAGTTTCTTCAGCCTTCGAAGCACAAGATAGCCCCAACTGACCCTAATTCCCCCCCCAAGAAAGTTTCCAGAAATTTAGTCTCAACATAAAAATTAATATACAGTTGCAAGCTTGCAAGATATGCTGTACAGCAGATTTTGGTTTGTTTGTTACATATCTGAGTTGAAACGTTTTCCACAAATTTCCAGGAGTATTCCAAGTTAACTGTTTTTCCAGGTCAGTTTTCTTGGGGGTGGCCCTGGAAGGAAATCTCGAAATTCCAGGAGTTTGCCAGGAACTCCAAGTGTAGTGCAAACCATGCATAAAATGCAAGGATCAAAATCTAGCCTTTCAACTATCTGGATTCCCAGTCCCACAGAAAAATGCTACAAACAGCAAGGGTTTCCAGGTTTCCAGGTTCATGGAGGAAGTCACGAATAAAACTGCAGACTGAAGCTATCCCATTTGCTTAAATTTTGAATATTTGCCTTAAAGGATACTCACTGACTCAACCTTTAAGGCATAAATAATTGTTTTGTTACCCTCAGGCTGTACTGCCACCAAGAGTTGTACAAACTAGAATAAACCATTGAATTAATAATGACTAATTAGTTTCATCAAAGATACCTCTTCATGCTTGAGGTATAATGGATGAAGAACGCACTGGTGCAACAACTGTTTAAGAGAGTCAGAGCTATTATCTTCATAATCCAGCAGCAACAAGCTCTGCCTCAAACTCCAAACCCTCTTTATGTCAACCACCTGAAAGTTTACAAGATAAGGTAATGTTTATTAAAAACAACATAAAAAGTAAAATCAGTTGTACATTAGGTGTAACAATTAATGGTTTACAGATGTACAAGAAGAAAGACTCATGAATGGCACAACTTTAACCACTGACAGGAAATCGTACATACTGCAAACTATTGACACCTGGTTCTAGAGTGCCTGTAGATCAAAAAGTTTGTATGAATTTGCTCAAAAGGGCCAAAATTAAAATCATGTCGATTGTCCATATAAGATACTCGTAAGGTTCCTTATTACAGAGGTGTAAACTACCATAAACTTAGCTTTGCTTAAACACAAAGAGAAGTTTGACAGTACTTTTTTTGTTGACCTAAGTATTTTGTTTTAATTCTTATTGTACAGTAGGTCGATTTAACAGATAATCAAACTTTCTGACCCGAATTTAGGGTTTCTTGATTATATATATATGTAGTACTTACAAAAAATAAGAAATCAAATCAATTTGCTGTTTCCATTTGGTATTACAACATTATAAATAAGTAAAAAGAGGCTGGTTTATATTAGGTCAATGTAATAGTCTGCAATATACTTACAGTGTTACTGGAAATGCTTCTGTATATCAAATAAGGCATTGTGTAAGTGACAAGTTCTTCTTTGCCATCAAGATCTTTAAGAAACCTGAAAACAAGAAATATGGGTACAGCTGTAAAATGCTACTGACCAATATTTGTTAACCCTTTCACCGCTGAGATGATGAGCTTGCAAGTTCTCCTAACTTATGTAATTATCCACATTCTTGCTTTGCATAAGTTGGGAGCAAACTCGCAACTCACTTTAGAAGAGAAATTGATTAGGTGATCAATTTTTAAAATCTCAAATCTAATTAATGGAAACATTTTAAGGTCGAATTAATTTAAAAGAAGAAAACTATTATTATAATTATTTTTATATAACTACTGTAGGTACAGTTATAATTGTCATTTTCTAACAAATATGTACATTACTTACCATGTCTCACACACATGGGCTATTCCATTCTGTATTCTTTCAAAGTCACTTAAATGCATCAACATGCCTAATAATAGTAGAAAAGCAACTCAATTTTCTGGGTTGACTGTGCATTTGGTGCAATTTACAAGAAAACATTTTTCAGTTCATTAAAAATCCTAGCTGAATCTTTTTTCAAAAAAAACATTTACTTCATTCTTCTCTGTTACTCTTCCTAT
>JAOBAT010093327.1:0-17153 GCA_026413305.1 Hydrozoanthus tunicans | reverse complement strand
AAAGGTTTCTCAAAGCATCTGTCGTTGTGTTTTTTTAATGTGTGCTTTGCAGTTTTTTTGCAAAATTAGTATGCAATCTATCAAAAGGTTTCTCAAAGCATCTGTCGTTGTGTTTTTGTAATATGTGTTGTAGTTTTTTGCAAATTTAGTATGCAATTTATCAAAAGGTTTCTCAAAGAATCTGTCGTTGTAATTTTGTAATATGCGTGTTGCAGTTTTTTGCAAATTTAGTATGCAATTTATCAAAAGGTTTCTCGAAGCATCTGTCTTTGTGTTTTTGTAATATGTATGTTGCAGTTTTTTGCAAAATTAGTATGTAATTTATCAAAAGGTTTCTCAAAGCATCTGTCGTTGTGTTTTTGCAATACGTGCGTTGCATTTTTTTTTGCAAAATTGGTATGTAATTTATTAAAAGGTTTCCCAAAGCATTTGTCGTTGTGTTTTTGTAATATGTGCGTTGCAGTTTTTTGCAAAATAGGATGTAATTTATCCAAAATCAAATTGCTGGTTGTTAAGACTTTTTTGTGAAAGTCATTTTCTCGTGTGCTTCTAAACAATGGATGGAAGCAAGGCAGCTCCCGATCTTCTAGAACAGTCGATCAAGAGTCTGCTTTAGTCAGTGAAGAACCATGAGCACAAAGTGTAAAGAAAATAATGGGTGGTTGAAATAATTCGAGAATGGCAAGGACAAGAAAACTTTAAGGACAAGACGTACTGGTGTGGCCTTTCTGACGAAGAGAGAGGATCGGAGACAAAGGTTGTTTTTGACAAAGACAAAGAGTTTATTTGAAGAATCTAACGTAAAAGTGTAGGGATAAAATGATGCTAATAAGTGGCGTGTTTTCGTTTTGTGTTTCATTGGGTATCAGAACTCATCCACCTTACCAAAATAGACAACAACTATTGACTACGGATTTGTATACGATTTGTTAGTGAGTATAGCGCTATTATTACTGATTATTTTTATTTTTTTTTATCAACAGTTATTGGGCTAGCCCAAACGGGAAGGCACGAACGGGAGCAAGTCCCATGCTAGGTGCCCCCCTTGGCCCTAAAAATAAAAGGTGATAAAATATATATTATTAATGAAAGTATAAAAAAAAACGACTACTTATGGCAGGAGCAAGTTGGAACAAGCTGGAACAAGCGTCCGCGTAGATGGCCAGTCAGGATCGTACAGTGTCTCTAAATGATTTATCATAAATTTCCATACACTTGAAGAAAAATGTGCCGAATTTGAAAAGGCGGTAGAAGTATGCAGCGAAACACAGACAGCATTCCATAACATTGACATTGACGATATATGATTAAAAAATATTGCTATTATCATTATTACTTTCATAATTATTACTGTTATTATCATAATTATCTTTATTATTACTTTTATTACCACTACTGTTATTACTAGTTTTATTATTATTATTATTGCTATTAATATCATTCTTAAACTAAACTATGATTAACTTTGACTAATCGAAACGTACCGACGCAAACAGTTCTCTGTTGTAGTAAAGAATCGCTACGCGCTTCCAGTTGAAATGTTTGGCTATCCTGACAAACGTTTTGCCGGCTGATGACAGTGCTGGTAGAGTGCGAAAGAAGAAAGGGTAATTTCTTTTATTTGACAGCCTTCCTGACGCTGCGGAGGGGGAAATCTGGCAAAAAAAGAGAAAAACGCGTTCGACTATTCGAAAGACTGGAAAAGTATGAAATTAGACTTATAAGGCCAATCCAGCGCAACCATTTCTCTTTGTTGTTTGTTTTGTAAATGGTAGTGTTACGTTGTATGACATTGCCTTGCAATTTCACGCCGTTTGCCTAGTCATTTCTAGTTTCAAAACGTAAAATCGTCATGCATGCAGTGTCGCACGTGTCATGTCATGCTCATTTTTTTCTGTTGTACTGAACCATGACGTCATGCCACTAACCATTCCATGTTATGTCATACCATGTCGGCGTCATGCTATGTCATATCCGTTTCAGTATCAATCTAATAGTGCCAATTAATAGATAAAATAATCCAGACACGAATGGTCAGCGGGCATTACATGCTAAGTTTAGCCATCTGAAATGACCTACGGACTGCAGTTGACAGCAGTGGAAGAGAAAGCATTTATGATCAATGCAGTAAAGGTTTTCACAAAAAATGATTACCCATATGCGTTTACTGAGGATGAAAAACTGCCTTAAATTATGTATATTATACAAAAACACTGAGATCTATAGTATTCTATTATTTAATTAGGGGACGGAATATCTATTAACTTATTTTGGATCCTAAAGAAAAAAAATCTTTCTACTTTGTCGTTTTTCCAAGCATCTTTAGCTAGTGTCATTTAATTTTGTGCTGTGTCGTGTCGCGCCATTCCATGTCATTTCGTGCCACATCATGGCATTAATTATAATCACATGTAATACCAAAGTAGCTGAGTTTAGCAGTGATAAAGATCTCTCTGTTCACCTGAATCACGTTGTAGTACTTTGCCGAGGCTCCCACAGACTCAGCCACATTTGACCGTGAGGGGCCGAGCGTTAAGATGACTTTCTTTTGTGTTACAAAGTCAAAAAACACTTTATTGCCCAGTCCTGTATTACCCTGCGAGAAAAAAATACAATCAAAGAGAGTTAATAGTGGTGATTAAAAGAGTGCTTGTATCTGAACACTCAGTAAAAATTTAAACCTTTTTACCGATTAAACTCGAAACTTCTAATTTCTCAAGCCAACTTGTTAACAGTCGTGTTAACAACAAAATACGGCTTTATAATCCAATATCTCGAGCATTATACCGTTGATTACAGATGATTCCGAATAAATGACCTGCAACTATTAAGTCTACAAATATAACACAAAATGACTAATGACTAACAGGAAACTTTAAAGTTAATTTAGAAACTGGACATTTCCTATCTCTTCATAACTATATCTAGAATTAACTCTTATAATAATTTTTACTCCTTTATCTATTGTTGCCAAATATAGATTAATTATAGAAACTTAGCATAATTTGATTGTATGTATTACTTATAACATATTTATTCAAATTTACAGTGTACATTTGTCTCAAAAATGTAACAGGGAAACGTCAAATAAGTCTTCTCTTGTCTTACATGTGACTTCATAGCTCAGTTGGTAATTTACTCACTCATAGTTACAGAAGAGCCTAATAAGCTGAGTAGCTACTAGCAGAACACGTGGTTTCATGGCTCAGTTGAAGCTATATAGAGCATCACACCGGTAGTTAACGGCCAGCGTAATGAAGTCTAACATGCTACTAGCCGACTTGTTTTTGCTCAATTTGTAGAGCAGTTCACCGATGATTAAAGAATGGCCCAGTAACTGATCTGCCACCAACAGATGTGGCGCTAAAAGTCTTTTGGTAGAAAAAGTTCGCAGAGAACTGGAAACCCCGGAGGGATAGGGGGGGGGGGGGTACTCCATTATACTTTTGGTATGGGTGTACCGCTGGGTTTGCGAAAGTCCTACCCTTTACTAGAGTAAATTCTGCAAATTTTGTGACCCAATACCAGAGTACCCGTTTTAAATACCATTACTAGAACAGGATTTGTTTACACTGTGTGTCATAGAAAAGCAAAGCCATCTGACTCGATATAAAATCCAGGGTTTAATGTGCTCAAGTGTTCTGGATTACAATGTTCTGTTATTACAATTATTGTATTCGCCTAGCGATGCCGTTAAACGTGACCCTATTCTAGACCAAATTCCTATGATACTAGACCCTAGGCAGAGTAAATGGCTTGAGAACCATACCCTTTCCAGCGGCACATATCCGTATAGAAAATATATGGCAGTAACTCCCCCCATCCCGGGCCTGGGGGACTGGAAGCAAGCCTACTAAAAAGACGACCTGTATATCTATCACAATATTAGTACCAAGCACACAAATAATCTAAAATTGGTCATAAAAGCACACAGAAAAGATCTAATCTTCTAAATATTGAATAAACAGTTCTGTTGGTACAGGACAATTTTTGGACTCCTTTTAGGCCTATTATGTTTCAAAAGCAAAGTAATTAATAAAACACTCAGTTTTCTCTTTCGAAGTTACCAGAAACCGACTAGAACCACTTAAGAACATGACAATTGAAATGTGTATCTCACCTTGGTATCACGTCTTAAAAGCTTCAAATGGTAGCCTGTTAAGATGTCTGACCGATTATTTACCGCTTCAATGGCCATCTCCATGGCAACGGGAATACTGCGTCCCCACCATTTGTTCTCCGGAGCCATTACTCCAATGTATATGGTGCGGTTATCTAGCAGGGGAAAGTTAATTATGTATTGAGTTTAACTTAGGCTCTCCATTATTTTAAGTTTGTACAGAGTTTAAGAAATTGAGAAACAGGAGTACTGCGGACTCTAGATCTCTCTCGAAGAAGTAAATTTTTGGCCCTTGGTTGGAGGGCGTATATTTCAATTACTTTTCAATTAAGCAAACGCCTGCCTCCTACCATATTTCAAATTTTGTTGAATCAATTTGATGATTTTTCGAAAATGATTAACAATAATGCAATTACGTCGAGTTTTATAAGCAAAGAAGAGAAAAAAACCATCAAATTTTCCCTCAAAGGAAAATTATAAGAGTTCTCACTGGAGCAAGGGAGTTGAAAGTGAACTTTAGCAGCTTTAGCCAGTTTTATATAAATGACCCTATATTTCAGATCCTTCAATATCTTTAAAAAGTTTTGAGATGTTTGCTTTCTAAAGCTAAATTCTTTCTTTAGCCTAGCCGGCGCTCATCTCTGGTTTCCGTATAGTGTAAAGCAAATGAGAGTCTTTCACTTCCCTGGAAAGGACAATAACCAACTAACCAACTTCTCTCACGCGGCGGCCAGTGGGTGGAACAGTTTACCGCAGGAAATTAGAACTCAGAAACAATACAACACTTTTAATTCTAAGCTTTAGATGACTATTTTAAACAAGCTTTAAATTTATAGTTTTATACTTTATTTGATGACACTATTCATATTTTATCGTAAATTGTAAGTAGAATTATATTAGTCTAAATCTATACAGTGCTCTCTTAAATTTGATTGTAATAATATTTTGGATTTGATCATATGTTTGCATGCTACTTTGCGCTATACAAATAATAAATCATTACCATTTTAATTTCTTTTATTTATTATTGTTATTATTATTATTATTATTATCATTATTATTATTATTGATCCATCGCAGTTATATAAGCCTCCAGCAGGACTGGCACTCATTAATACAGCTAAGTCGATTGGGACAAAGTAAGGTAAAGTGTCTTGCTCAGAGATACAACTCTGTGCCCGGACTAGTGCTCGAAATCGCGACCCTAGGATTACGAGTAGAATACATTAATCGCTCGGCCACTGCGCTGCCGACTTTTGCTTCCTAAAGTTTAGCCTAAGCCAATATTATTTTTGTTGCTTAGTGAATACGACTGGAAAAAACCATTTCCATAACAACCTCAGTGAAGCCTTAGGGGTCTTTGTGAGCTTCGCCAAAATTCATTGGCTCGAATGCGCCCGCGCCTCGGAGAAGCAAAGGTTTGCAGTTTGCTGCAAGTTCCTTTCCTTCCTTTGTCTTGAGATTCAAGTTGCTTCTTCTCAACGAGGCAGAGATGCCAACGTGCCTAGCCTGTGTCAAGGCGCCGTGATCTCTGGCAACGTTTTTCCATCTCGATCGTGATTGCGATTTTGCACACTCTTGCAAAAGGCCTGGTTTGATAGGCCATTATCATCCCTGCGCAGACAAAAATATCTGTTCCATGGAAACTTGGTTTGATTACCAGCGCGTCTATACCAGGATCAGTTAAGACAGTGAATAAATGCTTCAATCGCTTTAGCTTTGAAGTTTTTCTTTTGCTTCGGGTAAACGGTCATGAAGAGAGAACATTTGTATTGAAATAGATTAATTTGTCTTCTTTTCTAAACCAATTAATAAACAGTTTACAAAAATATTTCGTTAAGTTTTTCGCTTCTTAAATTTCCATTTAGAAGTTTAATCTTATCTTATGAGTTTTCCGACTGGATCATTCTCTTATTCGTTTTTTACTTTATTTACTCTCAAGTCTATCCGTGTGTAGCAATTGAAAAACATAATATGGCAGTTTTAAATTTCAAAGTCTTCTCCATTTTGAGATTATATATATATTTTATCACGCTATGCTTACCAAAGTTCGACGATTATACCGAGAGGCTAAATGTATTCTTATTCAGGTAAAGTATAGTAAAAGAAAAAGTAAACTTTAAAGGGAAACCTAATTTTTATATTGTTTAAAATATCAGTTTGGGATTCCACAATGTACTTTCTAAAACAATTAATCTTTTTAATATTTTGAAAAAATAAGTAAAGAAAGTATTGATTAATCTCAAGGAGGCCGCCAAGTTGCACTGACGTCTGACGTCACAACGTAAAATTTGGAATCTGAAACAGATGTTTTTAAAGATATACGAAAATGATTTTGGAGTGCAAGGTTTTTTTTAACTTTTTTTTTAGTTCTCGCCATGAACTTACCTCTCAGGTTGTTCTCATTGGTGAAGTTTGAGCTTGTAATAACAGAGTTTAGTAATAACGCTAGATGTTGAAAACTAAGTTTTCTGAGCAACTTAGTATGTTCCAAAGTTCTCATTTATGATATTCAGACCACCTGCAATTTCATAACAAGAAGAATAGGAAATGTCTGAACAAACTTGAATACTATTAACAAAAGTAGCCTTAGAACATGTTTTGCATAAGATGTTAAACAACCTTTGCAGGTATAGAAAGGCCCAACGCAAGAAAAACTTATACCTTTAACGAATATAGTTTGCACTTTAGTTTTGCCGTCTATCTTTCTTAACCCTTTTTAGCCCTGGATCAGGTTTGATTACATATAAAACTTTTAGTTTTATAGGTTTAAATGTCAAAGAACAATCAACAAATGAGAATCCTCTCAAACAAGTTCCTTGAAAAGTATGCGCTCTAGTTGGGAAAATTTACCAATTTTACTCGGACTGAAAGGGTTAACCACTCTAGAGTTTAACAATATAACTGGGGTTGAAAGAGTCATCCACTCTAGATGGGAGAACTTACCATTAAACTGGGACTGAAAGCGTTAATAACTCTAGATGGGAAAATTTGTAAATATAGCTGGGACTTAAAGCATTAATTTATCATGTTTAGCCCTCGAGGAAAATGCATTTACTTCATCAATAATTACATCATTTTGCTATTTGAATATTTGCCACTTTTTAAAAACCTAATGTCTTCATCCGTTTTTTTTCATCAATTTGTAAAGCAAAAACTCTTATCAAGGGACCCTTTGTGGCAATCGTTATTTGAGAATGATCAATGAAAACTTATCAGCATTTACAATTAGCTCTTTAAATTGTTATCGTAATAATTTTTCTTTTAATTTCTGAAATAAAAACACAACCCTAAACCGGGCAGATGTTAATATAACTATATATAAAATCTTGATCAAATAACATCGAAAGGAAAAAAAGTCCTTAATTTAAAAACTAAATTTTTTGATTAACTAATCACCCATTTATATAAAGAATACTCGTAAAGGAGTTTATTTATCATAGAGAGCCAGTCTGAATATATTAAGAAAACCAATAAGCATGAAACAAGTAAAAACTCTATATCCTAAACACGCATAAAAAGAACTTTTGCCAAACCTAATCACCACAGAAAAAACTAAGAGAACATTTTCCAACCTCACTCCCTAAGAGTACTATTTTATTATGTTAACTAAAATACACGGCTAAAAAAGTACTAAGATTTGAGAATTGCGTGAATGTCTTAAGTTAAGAAACGATTGAATTGTACGTCGAGACAGCAGTGGTTATTCTCTATTGAGATGAAACCTCTCCGTTTATGAATTTCAAAATGTAGTATCCCGAGGCACTTCTATTTTGTATCTTACAAATTCAAAACTACGTGGGCCAATAAAACTTTAGTACAAGGTTGTTATTTCGCAAGTACGGCAACTCACTTTTTTGGTTAATCTCCAGGTTTTGTTTAATCCATCTTTGACAGCAGCTGTCTTGCTTATATTCCGGATCCCCCGACCTCCTGTGTTGCTGTGCGAAGGCAGATACTTACGTATCCTGTAGTAGTTTTGAATTCGTATTCACATGTACACTGCGTGAAAATCGAAGCCGCTCACCTAGGTGACATGTTTTTCAAAATTAGCCTGATGAGCAAGTCAGTTTTCGGCCAAATATTGCTTTTTTATTACGACTTCTAATCACACTTTGTGCTTCGGTTGCTTTCAAACTTTTTTTTTGCGTCTACGAGGGCCATTTTTGTCAGATATTTTTAAAAGCACCTTAGAAGCATGGAAAAAGTCAACTTTTAAACCCGAAATTACCAGATTGCTGTCTTTGGTGTGGAGAAAAAGCAGGTTTTTAAATAATCTGCCGCTACTTCAAGGCACTGATGATGTATCGTCTCCGATTTGTACGCTAGTATCTGGTTCACCTCCTCGAGATTTGGTCTTAATTCTAGTCGAGAACTTCAAGTCTGATCTTGTGGTTGCGAACCTTGTTGTCTATCAAAAACTCTCCTTACAAGAATTGTTTTTAACGTATGAAGTAGTTACTTCTGTGTTAAACCTCAACAAAATGTTGATTCAGCTGCTGTCATGCCACACTTGAGGCACATGTTTGCAATTTGAAAAATAAAAACCCTTCATACTCGACGTATTGAATTAACCGTAGAGTACTGATCATGATGTCCTTCAGTGGCATATGTGTAGCCGAAGCCTTACCACTGGAACGGGGTGTAATCCAAGTTTCACTGATCTACATCACCAACAAAGAACCCTATAAATCCACCAAGGTCAGAATATTTTACTCTTTCCTTTGTGTGGGTTTACGGGGTTCTTTGTTAATGCTGTAGATCAGCGAAACTTGGATTATACTCCCGTTCCAGTGGTAAGACCTTGCTTGAATTTACATGTGTCGGGACGAACTCAAACTGGAAAACACTCACCTGGGCGATCAATGAACTAATGGGGTAGTTTTTGCATCTTATGATGCTAATGATAAAACACCTGCAATGTTGTATGTGTACTGAATTAAAAAGACCGCCAACGGATGCTTGACTAGTTGCTCGTCGCTGGATTCACAATATTTAACTCAACTCTTTTGAAGTTTCAATTGCTAGTCTATTCATGACAGTTACTGACGTATGCTCGAAATATACACCTGGTAATTATTCTAATTGTATTTTTTGAATACTTTAATTTCATATATTTTCACTAGAAAGTTCTGCCAATGTAAATGCTCTTTTTTTCACTACTTTGATGTTTAATATTACGCGATTAATTATTTATGATGTAAAACATTTAAAATGTCTACAATTAAGGCTTTCAAAGAAGCATATTTTGTTCATGCCCTTACGTCAGCAACAACATTTATTTCCACCAATCTAACATTGTGTTGATAATCATAAACAGAGTAACAGTTTCCTCTAAAACCAGCTGACTGGACACCCGAAACAATTTTAGGGAACTAATTTGGTCGGGTGCCCAGGTATACCAATCCGTTCATTCATCCATCCAATCTCCATCCGGTTACAGAAAGTATTGTGACTAGAACTGGTTAGATGAAGCTGTTGAGCTGTCGTTGGTCGATTTATAACTTTTAGGGGAGTTTCTTCATTTTTAGGGTTAAGTACTTTGGGGATGAAAACGTGTAATTTAGCAAATTCAAGTACGCTTGATGTGTACGTTTAGTATATAATAAGCAACGAGTTAAAAGGATCATGATAAATAAGGGAGAATGCGGGGCGGACAAAATTTACAACAGGGGCAGCGAGGCTGGAAACAGATCGAAGACGACTGCATTACCGGATCCACCAAGTTACGAAACCATTTGCAACACATGATACCAGTTGTTTTTTAACATTTTTTTACTAAAGCATATATTAATTGATGATACTATAAAAATAAATAGTAACATAAATTGATATAAGAAAATAGTTAAGAGACACAAATTTCTGCAGTCGTACAAAATATATGCTCTCGACTCGCTTCGCTCGACTGAAGGTAGCTTGTCTCAAGATTAAACGCAGATTGCAACACGAAAGTTTAGTGTCCTTTTTAAAGAAATTATTTCTTTAGGAAAAGGTCTTCGTAATAAAATTTGAATGTATTTTACATCTATTGATCAAAGTGATAATAAAATGAAAAGACTTTATTCTGTAGCGATAAAAACTCCATGAAACGAGGCACCAAAAAGACCCGACCTTCAGATCTTTATTGAATGTTTTTTTTTCAAAATATCTTTTTTTACCTGTCACTTATATTTAATCTTTATTTGCATTATTCTGTCTATAAAACCACAAGAGCTTAATGATGGCTTAACATTTCTTTCACGTAAAATCGGTAAATCTTAATTTAAAAACCATAAAAAAGATCTTAACGTATCAATCATTGATTGCTTTGCTTGTATTATAATCTCGAAATACGCTTATCACTTGTGTCCCTTTGAAAATATAACATACGGAACATGCTGTTTCCTACAGTTTCAAAGTTCTTGGCAAGGGTACACTGTTCTGAAATGAAATAAGTCAAAAAATTGATCTAGAAATTAAAGGGCTTTTAACAAATGTAACAAAATTATAATAAAACTTCAAAAAGACAAGATTTTAAGCCATTGTTGACTTCCAGACGCAGATGTTGTTGTTGACTAGTGCATTATACTCGAATGGTGTATACTTTAAATTTGTTTCTTCGTAAAAAAATATTTTTTATTGATTTTTTTAAAAATTGTGTTTGTTTTCACTAGCTACAAAACCTCGAATTTTGTTATAATTGAATTACGATAAAAAATGACCTGAAAGTAGATTTTGTTTTACACTTACCCGCAGTGTTTGTCGATACTTAACTCAGCCACGAGTATACAATTTGAAAGGGACACGTATGAAACAAGAGGCTAGACATAGCTTTTACTCGGGCCGAATTAGTTAGATTCCCTAGGCAATATTTTTTCCAGCATTTTCTGCTTAAAAGTTGAGCAAACTTGTTGATGTCTTATACGCAAATTCAAAAAGGAATGAAAAATGTGTTAGACATAACATTATTTATTGATCACTTTGTCAGTATTATAATTTCGAGACACTAGCCATAGAGTCGAACCAATACTTGTCAGTTGCGTTTCTCTGAAGAGAAACTCAAACTGTTTTATATAGTAGTAGTTTCAAAATTAATATCTTCACACCGCTCTGAAGGAAAATGATTTGGAAGATAAATCTAGACGGCTCCGAAATAATATTGAATTGCCGTCCCATAGTGTGTAATAAGTTATACCATTTTAATTATTAATGATTTTTGATATTTCTAGCCAGGCTTTTAAGTTTGCTTTATGTATGCGTAACACGAGATGGGACACGAATTTTATCTTTTCATGCAGAAAGAATTTCTCTCTCGTTCGCCTCGATCACTCGTGAGAGATACTTGCAACACTCGTAGATAAAATTCGTTTCCCCGCGAAGACATGTGATATTCTCTCTATACAAAAGATACCCAAACCTAGCTAATAAAACACGCAACAGGATTTTGTTCGCGCGAAACTTTTCACTTATTAACTGTAACTTTCGTTATAGGTCTTTTGTTCTTTGGGAATACTTTCAACGTTTTAAATTCTAATATCTCGTGATACTAGCCTTTATGGATCATAACTTTCTTGCGTTTAATTATTGTTTAAAAGTTTTTTTTTTTAAAATCTCTCGTTATGCAAATTGGAAAGTCTTCGGTACAACCAGAATTTCGTGTCTAAAAAGTGATTTAAGTATTAAAGTAATTTTAGTCATCTTGATAATGACATCGGACGATGTCGAAACGTCGCAACAAGCTGAGTGCGTTTGCTTTTCTGATAAATTTTATTTCAAAGTCAAGACTTATCAAGATTAAAGTATCGCAGAAAAATTAAAAATTAGTTTTTCGCTATTATCATTTTTACCACCCTCAAATCTGTCTATACCACGGCGGGCATGAGAACTTTTTGATAAATTAAAGAATTGTTCCATTTTGCCTCAAGAATCGAGTACAGCTGTCAGTTGTTAGTGATCGATCTTCAGGTTTGCGAGCAATCTGTCTATACCACGGCGGGCATGAGAACTTTTTGATAAATTAAAGAATTGTTCCATTTTGCCTCAAGAATCGTCAGTTGTCAGTTGTTAGCAATCGATCTTCAGGTTTGCGAGCGTTTGACCTTGACTTGACATTCGTAAATTGAACTTGTTTACCCCACAGATTTTTGCGCTTTTCCAAGTTTAACTTCCAAAATTCTTGCAGTTTCATTTCTTAAATCCGTTATAAACAAACAGAGCCATGTCAGCAAAGGACTTACAGCAAGATGTAATGCAATTTGGTTGTTTTACGCAGCTAACAACAAACTTGTTTTTCAGTCTGCAATCGACTTTCTGTCGTCACACGATCCGTTTGTCGAATTAATTAAGTGTAAAGCAAAGCGTGCGTATGTCTCACTTTACATTTAAACACGAGGTTCCAGTATAAAAGGGTTAGGCCCGCCCCTTTTTCGACCCTTTTCATGAGATTTGAATAAATTTTGAAATGTAATGGCGGCCATTGATAAAAGAAACAATCTACTTTCAACTATTCGAGGTTATAATCGTGAAACAGTTTCATTTTTTAATAGTAAATGAAGTCATTGGCATAATTATATCGTTCTACTGGTAGGCATAAGTCGTAAAAGGCTGCTGATAAGAACTAAGACTTACGAAATTTGTTGTCAGAGCGATTCGAAATTTGCGCGTGCTTCGCATGACCGAATTAGACGAACAATGTCGATCGAGGCCTGCATTTCGTTATTTTTTTAATTAAAATTCATAATTCTAACACTAATAAATTAAAATCAGCCAAATACCGTCATGGCAAGGCTCAGAAGCAAGAATGAGCTATACGAACTGTAGATTGTTTGCTTTATTTTGAAGTTGCGAATCTAATCGGAGCTTTAATAAGAGATGTTAACTCGACTGCGGGTGATTGGCAACTGAACGTGTGAAGCCCCTGGGCTCAACCCTTTTATACTGGAACCTCGTGTTTAACAGAAAACGGAGAGGTCGCTTAGCACTCAGCGATGTTGACAGCACGAGTTGTAATCTCAATAAACAATTTGAAGAGCAGCTCTTTCTTGCGTTTTTTTTTAACTATTTGGAAAACTTAAGCACCCTTTTTTACAATGAAAATTAATGCACGTTTACCGTATACGTATATAATAATAAGTCTTTTTTGAAGGAATAATTGTAAATTAGAACCAAACCTGAAAGAAACATCATATATACAGCGCTGAAATATTCTAAGTATTAAAAGCAGTAGCCACATGCGGTTTATTTTTTAGGAAGACGAGGTTCGCCGACGAAAGTTACTCGTTCTTAAACAAAGGGCGTGAACTCATTTTCTATTTTTCTCAAGCTGTAAAGAGATCAAATCAATTAATCCATGAATTTGTATCGTAACAAATTAAGTTCACGAATCAAATTCGGTGAAAATACGGTGTTTGAAGCAGTGCACCAAATTAAATTCGGTAGTGAATTAATTCGCTTCCACCTACCGGATAATACGGTAGGAATTCAATTCGTTGGAAATAAATTCGGTGTTTGAATCACCGGCTCAATTAGCTCCGGATCAAAATCATTTTAATTCGATACGATTAAAATACGGTGTTTGAAGCAGGCCTAAGAAACAAAGCATTGAAAAGATTTTAAACACGTTGAGCCTGTTTCGCTCAAAATTTCAAAGCTCTCTCGTTATACGCGAAGCATTCCAGCGTGACTGCCTCCCACGCGATAGCAGCGTAATTACAAACCAGCCAATAAGGATGAGAGTAAACCGCATGTACTCGTGAAATATTTGCACCACAAATGACTGGCTTAGTGGGAAAGTTGTTAGTTCTTTTAAAACCAAGAGGTCGTCTGATGCAGCAGCTTAGATTAAACCGCCCTAGAAGTCTTTGTCCGAATCTGCTTGAGTTGCATTTGATAATTGTTTGGTCGTTTGATATGTTTCTACACGGAAAAAGCAGCAAACAGGTAAGTTAATGCAAAGTTATTGGCAAAATCTCCGTATTCACCAACGCTTAATTATGCTTACAGTAATGGCCGTCAAACTTCACATTTTCATGCCGTTTATGGTTGCAAAACTCCTCACTTTCATTTCGGGAGTTACAAGATATAATCCTTACCCCAACCAATAACCATTACTCCTTACGACTAACAGTGATTTCAAGAATTTTTGGTTTACTTCCGAAATTTTGGTCTGATCATGAAGATCAATTGCTTCGTATGCATAGTGAAGTATGGGTGATTACGGAAACTTAGCTAATCTATTTAGGTAATTCCAATTCTATTCGTGATACGGTGCAAATTTCGAAGTCGTTTCAACTTCTGTCTCGATTTTCTTGCTTTTTGCACGAGTCATGTCAAAACTTATCTTTTTTAAGCGTATTCGAAATGCTTGGCGGTTTCTTTAAGGCTACAATTCTACTTCTGATTTTTATAGCTTCTCTTTTATGTTCCAGACAGATTGCGAAATTCCTAAGCTACATAAACAAAATGCTATTCCTAAAACCTTGTGCTAACTAAACACCAGCAGGGTTCCTCAAAACCCGATTGGTGCTAACCCTTGATTAATTACCATGGCAACCAATAGGTTTTGTTAAGAGTTAACATTTAGTTAAGTTAGGGTTGACTTAATCGGGGTTTTGAGAAACCGGGCCCAGCTTTTGCCTACAGTAACACCTGGACTTGGCCACAAATTGAGCCTAAGGCAAAATTTGTTGTCTTCAAAGACCAGTTAACGTTAATACAGGATTAATTACTAGCTAGTCTGGTAACTTCACATCCGTTCCAGGCATAAACTCTTTTCTAATTATAAGTTTATGAGACACACTTTACAGTGCAAACGATGGTGCCTCCGCCGCCAAATTTAAACAAGCTGTTAAAAAAAATCTTCAGGTTTTGTTTGAAAGTTTGTAGGTGACAAGTTTATGTTCAAAACAAGTTGTCACTTTTGTACACTGCACAACAAACAAATTCGGCCTTAACTAAGCTGATTTCAAAATTTCTTGTTTTAACACAATCCTGGTATTATCAAGCGTTTTACGCCGAACACCCACCTTAAATGCGTACCTAGTATTTACTTTTAAACATGATTTACTTTTAACTCCTTTCCACTTACCCTTGTGTTCTGTCTTCCTGTTTTGCTATAATGTATTAATCTGAAGGAGCTGGAATACCGAAATGTTGTTGCGAAAGAACAAGTGAAACAGGCAAGGGTAAGTGAAAAGAAGAAAGGTAAATCACTTGTAAACAAAAAGCATAAAGTCTTAGTTTTCTTGTTGTAATAGTGGGACTTTTTGTGATGTTTTCTTTTTGTTGTGCTAGTTTATTTTTTCTTTGTGAGACTCATCAATCTTCAGTTTTTAGTATACTTGACACAAACAAAATTAATAAAACAAACAACTTAGTGTATTTGGTGGTTCAACCTTTAATTACATAACTTTTACAGCAGTTTACTTGGAATCTTTAAGTTGTAAAGTTTAAACACGTTAAAGCCCTTGGAGAAAGTTTAAACTATTTCCAAGAAGTGAAACTTTTAATATTTTCTTTTCTTGGAATTAACGTGTTTGGCGTGTGACTTCAAGCCCTTCAACTCCTTAAAGTTCATTCTTTTTCTCTTTTTAATTTTCTTTTTCGCGTCTTCCTCATCTCCTGCTACATCAGCTTCAGAAGGTTCTCCTAGTTATAAAAATCAAAGGAAGCAGAACCGAGAAACGTTCAACCAGAGCTTGATAAAAAGCAGAGTAAAAAATAAAGATAAAAACATCATTAAATAGTTTAGGCCACTTTTAAATACCCCGGTTATAATCATGCACCGCGCGCACTGATTTTTGCCAACATATTGACTTTTTTAATAAAAGAAACGTGGTATTTTTATGTGGCTTTTTGTATCCATAACTCGGCGTGGATATTAGTTGCATTTCCTATACTTCTAGTAGGTTTTATTCAGTAATGCTATAAGCAATTACTTCAATTTACAATTGTTAAAGTAACGACCCATAAGCTCAATTTCGGACGAGCAAGTCGTTTGAATTTTTTGCTTTCACCATAAGATCACGAATAATCGGTAGACGGACCCGCCCGTCCCCTAATGTGAAACAGCTAATATATAATTAAAGTAAGATTCAACATATAAGTTCGTTAAGGCCTTAATTACCTCTAGAACGGGATATGATCCAAGTTTCGCTGATCTACAGCATCAACAGTGAGAGAGCCCCATAAACCCACACAAAGGAAAGAGAAAAAATCTCTGGCCCGGTAGGATTCGAATATCGCTCTAACCAACTGAGCTACGGGGCCAACTGGGAGCTTGGTCGTGGGAATTTAAGGACAGTACAGCTTGGCCCGAGCTTAGAAACTTGGATCATACCCGTCCCAGTGGTAATCAAGGTCTCACTCGAACCTATTTGTTGTGTTCAGACATATGCCACTGAAAGACAACACTCATGGCAATGTCAAATATTTTGTAATTAAACCTCACCGACGCAGCGTGCAGGAATGAGGCTGCCAAATCGTAACGAAACTGAACGTTTGCCAAAACCCAGCAGAGCTCAGAGCATATATTCTGAAACCTTAAATACTATCCCCAAAAAAGTCAATTTAGTTTGTAATTCAACGGTGATTTTTGCAACAACAAGAGGTTACTGGTAGCCTACACTCGGGCCGGTAATCAATTCTTTGCAACAGATTAATTACTTGATTAATTAATTTACTTAACTAAATAGTTTTCTTAATTTATTTATTATTCAATTAATCGTGCTTTTACATGCAGCCCGCTAAGAATTGTGGGATGGCTACGCAAACCGATTTTGCGAGCCCGCGATACAAACGCGACACGACGAAAAAAAAGAACAGCCTCGAATTATTGATTCGGTGCCTCACGGCCCGAGTAAAAACGCCGTTAGGAGCAGGCGCTCATAAAGTTTTTCGACAGAAACAGAGAGAGAATGAGAGAGAGAGAGAGAGAGAATGAGAAAGAGAGACAGAGAGAGAATGAGAGAGAGAGAGAATGAGAGAGAGAGAGAGAGAGAGAGAGAGAGAGAGAGAGAGAGAGAGAGAGAGAGAGAGAGAGAGAGAGAGAGAGAGA
>JAOBAT010093316.1:0-17154 GCA_026413305.1 Hydrozoanthus tunicans | reverse complement strand
AGAATCAGACTTCCTGCAAAAAGTGATATTTATCTTTTTAGTGTAATTTGTTCTGGTTTTTGACACACAAGTACATATACAGATCTTCTTAAGACCATCCACTAGAAGTGTTTTAACCTGCAGAGTAGTATCAGACATAGCAAAAAACGTGCAAACCAAACTTTGTTGAAAAAAATTCCGGACAAGCTTACAGCTGAAAAATAATTGTCCATCCCTAATAATCGAGATAAAAAAACGTTTCTCATTTCACAATTTGCGTGATATCTAATAACGTTGGTTCCACAGGAACGTAAAATCATCCGGTAATGAACTCCCAAGAGGGGTGATCCCTAGCAACTGATATTGAGTTCTGTAAAAACGATATTGCTCAAGATTCGCAGTAGGCAACCATTAATTAAAGTTTAACATTAACATTGAATTTGGTCAGCAACACTAATTCAGCACATTTCTTTGTATCTGATTTAAAATATCTCGACTAATATTATTAAAGGTCGCCGTTTCCTTTGTTCAAATTCATGGAGCGACAGGCGGTCAGTAAAAAAAACAGTCAAAGCCCAAAGAAGGAAATTCCTTACATTCATAACGAATTGATTATTCTAAACTATATAAGGCTTGAATTTTTTTGGTAGAACAAGATTCTAGCGTAAACAAAAATATTTAATTAGCTATACTTCGAGTTTAGTTCCACACTGTTGCTTTCCTTTTCTTTTTTTCTGCAAACTCTAAAATTACCTGCATGAATGCAAATGTATATATTTTTGACGATGATTTCGACTACCGGCGGATAATGTCAACCTACCCACTGTTTTTAGCAGCCAAACTTTGCGTTTGAAGTCTCGTTTTCACCAAATCCAAAGGTTGAAGCAAAACGGTTGAACATACCCCGCTAATGATCCCCGAGGTAAAAGCACTTGTCGTACTAACCATATTAGTTGTCTGAAAAGAAACCACAAAAATATTTAAATAAGGTAATATAGCAAAACATTTCAAACGATTGTAAGAACTGGTGAAATCAATAAATATAGCATTCATTCACATTTGGTTTCAGTCGCTCTTTCAAGTCCCTCGTTCTGACTTCTATTGTCATCTGTTTGAAAAGTCGAGGTTAAACCTTTAAAGATTCTTCAATCTCCCACAAATTGAGTAGAAATATTGCTCCGAATCGACCATTCCAAACAAAACGAGTGGCATTTCCAGGGCTTCAAACGCCGCCAAACCGTCTTTGTCGAAGCAGACAAAATTCGCCGCCTCTATCTCTCTTCACGTGTCTTGGTTTCGAAACTGCAATATCTGATAGTATTGTTCAACTCTTTCTCAAAATGGAAATGATTGCCTTTCTCTGAAGCCCCAGAGGAAAGGTCAGAATATTTTAAAACATTTTGCAAAAGTAAAGAGACGGACCGCCACGCTCTTTATTTCACAGCTGTCATTGTCAATGGCCGGTCATTCTCTTCCGATGTTCAGTAAAAGTACTGCATGCGCAGCGTTTGACGTCACATATGTGTTATTTACTTTTCTATAGTATAACATTACACTTTATTAAGTACGAACGGGTAATTGTTTCGTCATGCCAGGCTAAATAAAACTGTTACATATATCCTGCCCGAGGGTAGACTCAGAAACTCAAAATATGGCTTTGATAAAAACTGTGGGGAAAAAATTATAAATCTGGCTCTGATATTTTCAATGTTCTTGTTTTCATTGTTGTGAAGGCTCTTAAAACTTGCTCAACAATGCAATTAACACCTCTTAAACAAGCCTATTATTCCACTGAACATCTAAGAAATGGATGAAAATTACGGTTATTCAACGATTAAGAGATCTGTATCAAGTTTCATCACTGCACTAAACAACTACACAAGTCCCCGTTATTTTTCTAATTTATTTTGCAAACTAGCAAAATTAAGACTCGATATATTGAACATCTTGCAAACAATGTTGGAAGAAGAAGCGAACAAAACGAGCGCAATAAACACTATATTCAATTCAGAACCAGCCAGGCATCTTAATTAGTTTACAAAAGTCAAAAACGTTCTCTCGACATGCAGGAAGTTCTTTCATGAACTAGCACTTGCACACAGAAACAATCGCATTTCGGAAGCGTCCCTATTCTTGGGTTGCAACCATTTCCTAGAGACACCAAATACAAAAGATGAAGCGGCCATGTTGGTGCTCCAAACAAAAGAAATGATCAAAATTCTTTTGTTCAAGACCACCAACATGGCCGCCATGACGTCACGTGAAAACCACCAATACCAACATCAAACGAACAAAACTTGAAGTACCATGATATGAAAAAGTGTTAACTGTTTATTTTCCCAAAGTATTTACCACGGCTTTCGTTCCTGGTGCCGTTTCTCTCATAGTTGCAAGTTTTGGATAATTAGTTTGACCTAAATCCTAAGGCATGAAGCGGAATTTTGGAATACGAATGTTTACATATTTTGGGCTTCGGAATATGAACATTCGCGATTTTTTTTATCTCGGAATATGAATATTAGGCCAGCCAGACCAGGGAATACGAGTACTTGCCTCTAGAATATGAATATTTGGAAAGTATTTCGAGATGAATACAATTATTTTGGTTTGAAATATTCCGCTTCATCCCCCGAAAATCCTTAATCCTAAGTTAAATCCTTTCTCGAGCCTAATTAAGGCGAAGTAACACGAGCAACACGCTTTGCGGGTTAACGTTGGGAAGTGAAGATGCGCTATTACCACATACTAGAAAAATGTGCAACGCAACAAAATTCGCTGTTGCAGATTATCAGGTAATGTTACAGATAGTAGACTCGGCTTCTACTTTTCGCAGCCAAAATTTGTGTTGTTGCGCGTATAATACTACCTCAACCATAACCTGGCACAAAACCAGGCACGAAGAAAACACTAGTGATAGGTAGCTGGCGTCAGAGAATAGGGAGCAACTGCAGAAAACCCCGCACCGAAAAAAGACCAATTTGTTGATCATTGCTACGGCTACGCGGTGAAAATTGGAGTCTTGGGTTTTCTGTCTTAAATTTAATAAAACGAAGCAGTTTTATAAAGTGGCTACGCGGTTGAAATTGGAGTCTTGGGTTTTCATTCTTAAAGTAGAACAAAGCAGTTTTATAAAGTGGCTACGCGGCTACGCGATGGAAGTTCGAGTCTTGGGTTTTGTATCTCATTATAACGACTGCGTAGCCGTAGCCAGTGGCTACAGGTAAGAAGCTTGGAGTAGCGGGGTATTCTGCAATTCAGCCGAACATAGAGCGGCTTGTTTGAAATAAGAGGTTTCCTGTTTCAGCAACAAGCCAAAACTGTTCCTTGGAAAGACAAAAGAAGTTTCGATGTGCGTTGCAATCTTCTACTACGAGCTCTCGTCCTAGCTAGCGCTGCAGGTGTTATATAAACTCAACTTTCCAACCGCCGAACAATCCAGCCTGTCACACAAACTTTTCTTTTTCCTTTCGGACGTTTTTCGTTTTCATCTATCAGAAAAAAAGGGAAAGGACTGCTGCCTACTTTGTCGGACGACATCTTGTTTGTTTGTCACTCGCGCTTCCTCGAAACTGACCAACCAGAGGTCAAAACGAGCACAACTGCAACAGTGAATTTCGCTGCCGCTCCAAGTTTTTTTAGTATGTGGTAATACGCGCAACTTCACGTCCCAACCTTACAAGCTGGGTACTGAAAAATGTTGCTAGTCTTGCTTCGCCTTAAGTGGCTCAAGGTCATAGTGCCGGCGTTTATTACTTTTTTTCTCCGGTTTCTGTAAGAGATTCTTTAATTCTAATGGATGGCGGAAGAGATTCTTCAATTGTAATCCATCGAAGGTTAGCCCCCAGCAGAACTGGTGCTCATTTATACAGCTGAATCGACTGGAACAAAGTCAGCTAAAGTGACTTGTTCAAGGACACAACACAGTGGTCTGACCGGGGCTCGAACTCGCCACCTTGGGATTACGAGTCGAACACGCTAACCGCTCGGCCACTGCGTCGCTGAACTTTTATCATTGATTTCCTAAAAAAGAAAATGCGATTCTCAATATCACCACTGGGTCCTGTGTAACCTACTGGTTTAGTCGCCCACTCGTCATATGTAAGCGCAACGCTGATTTAAGGCGAGTTAAGGATATATACACACGAGACTTTTGAGTGTTGTTTTACATTGCGGCCGTAAAGATACTCAGCCCACGCGCTTTTAGCAAAACATTACATGTATGCTGAAAGGTAAAAGAACAAAGTTTTAGTCGCTGCAAATATTTTTTACAACTTTTTAACAAGTTTGGACCCTTTTACTCGACAACGACACGTTTTTCCCGGAGTGTTTATTTTCCCGCGCGTTGAGACGAATACCGTTGTTTTTTGTTGCAATTTTTTTACCACACATTGAGGTCAAAAATCGCGTCTCAGTTTTCTTTTTATTTGCAATTGCTTTTTTAAATAGTTATGATTTTTTGAAGCTTGACTTAAAAAAGCTAGCTAATTTTTCGAAATAAACCCTTCTAATTCAAGAAACAAACGGTTTAAATAAAAACTGAGACAAGGTTTTGGGCTTCCGGTTTTTTCCTAACGCTGTTCCGAATTTCAAATGAATTATTTTTGTTGAAACTCGAACTCGAGAATTAGCTAGTTTTCCGATCCAGCAGAACTGTTAACTCTGTTTGCATAGAGGTGTTTGTAGTTTACACCTTTTTCACCTTTTTCTTGTGGCCAGTAATCGTTCGGAAAGCAATTGGAGCTAGTTGATTATATGTCAAATTGTCTAAAAACATTTTAGCGGTTGTAACGTTATAACACTGCATAAATTACTTTGCCCTCTTGAGGAAGAAAAGTGTTGGTCTTTCCGTTTCTGTGCACAACTTTGGAACATGCCAAAATCTAAATCTAACTGCAAAAGCAAAATTTTGATTTTCTTTAAAGAACGAAGTTGTCGCTCCGTACATACACGCTTTTTTTTATAAGAACCAGTAAATTTTTCCGAAGCTCATTGTTCTTATTTTTTCTGCAATTTAAACCTCAAATCGTTCTTAAATTTTTCTTATTTCTAAGTATGGTTTAAATGCATGTATTGCAAAAAAAATTGTAAGGACTAGTTTATATACGGGACAAGTATACATACGCGTACTGCGAAGAGGGGGGGGAGGAGGAATTTGAAGCAATGACTGATCGATTAAAAGAGAGAAACTGCAAACCATTTCTGTATTGCTATAGGTTAAATGTCGAAGCTCGGTAAAGTTTCAAAATAGTTATCAAGCCCGAGCCTCAGCTTGTTCTTAAATTTTGGCCAATCTGAGCCTCGTTGTTCTTATAAAGATCTTCTCATAAAAAAAAGCGTGTATACGTGATACAGCAACAACTTGGGTTTCGTAAAGTAGTGTGAAAAACGCGGGGTATGTGGCTTAAATTTTCATCTCGGATCGTATGGTCTTTCTCCCTTATACCCCCTCATGGGTTATGGTTTTACAGGAAGAAATAGGACTCTCTGAATGAAAAACTTAACTGGTCACTCACCACCGACCAGATCGATATAGAATGTGTGCATGGGACAACCATGCGTTTCGTTACTATACAAGTCGTTACAGTCTCACTTGATTTTTTTCTAAAATAGTAAATCAGTAAAAATGTTTTGACCGAGAGCGTGGGTGCCTGAATCGGGGAAAGGGGGAGGTACTTCAGTTAAGGATAAAGAATAGACACCCCACACCTCCCCCTTCCCTCCTCCCCCCCCCCTAAAAAACTAAAAATAAAGCTGCGGGAGGCGCTTCTAGGAGCAAACTTTTGAAAGCTCTTTCCATGTATAGTCTCCCAAAAAATAAGCCCTGGCTTCGGGTTATGTTCGGCACCGATAGATTTAGCAGCCATGGGTAGTTACCTCGTACTTCGGCCTTGTTCGGGCCTCCGGTAACTAGCCTGGCATGGCTAACAGCCAAAATGAATTAGCGTTGCGCCTATGGGAATTATATTAATCAACGTAGCAACGTGCTACACTCTTTTTTTATAAGAAAGTCGAACTTTTCGACTGAGGCGGAACGTTCTTATATATTTATGATATTTTTTGACTCAAGGAGTCACGGGAGAACAGACAATAGGACTCGGGGTCCCCTTCGAGCCCTGCAACCCGGGACCTACGGTTTAACGTCCTTATCCGAGAAGACGCATTTGCAGGTGTTAGAGCAAAGGCAGCACCTTCTCCTCAATTATTTTAAGGTCCGGCACTGGGAATCGATTCCGGGCCTCCCGCACGACAAAACAGACTGGCGCCTTACCAACTTGGCTAACCAGGCGGCGATCAATTGTCGGAGTATCAGCCTCAAATATTCTTCAACATGTTCTTAAAAGTTAAAATGTCTTTACTGATTTTAATAATACACTGTATGTACCGTAGTTGGTACACCTGACGGGTAGTATAGTAGTAGCAGCTGGTACTGACTTTCTTGCCAGTTTATCTCGAAACATACTTGTGTTAAAGAAATGCGACTTGGTAAATGAAAAACATGTGATGTAAAACTGTTATCTGCGAACTTTAGTCAAGAAGCCCATCGAAAAGCAAATTTTTTATAATATATTTTATCATCATAAATGTTTTTCACCTTTTTTCTGCCTCAGCATGTTCTAAACATGTTTTTAAATTTTTGACGATTTTCAGCCTCATGTTCCGCCAAGAAAACTAAAATTAAAAACTAAGGTTCTTATAAAAAAAAAAGTGATACGGAGACAGCTAGTAAAAAGTTAGTCTAAGGCCTCGCGCGCGGTGGGTTCGGTAAAGTCAAGAATGTTTTTTTTTCACGAACTATTTTCGGACGGATTTTGGACTGTTTTCTGGACTACTCTAAAAACTCTTCTTCAATTCTTCCATGGCTATACAACAGTATAGGACGAGAAATCAATCTGGAGCTCAACGTATGAAACACTGTAATAAAAGAAATTGAATGAGCCACCTGATATAATTACAGCGGCGAAGAACTGATGATGACGTGACTTTGTGCAGAGTATATTCCAAGTAACAACACTTTTTGCAAGATTTTTTCAACGGTTTTCAAGGATTTTAGTTTTCTTTCGCGTATCAAAATTGTGTTTTAGAGTGAGGTTAAAGCCACTCTCCGCTTGTATCGTAGGACCGTACACTTATTGTTATTGTTGAAAGATATTTTTTATCTTGAAAAAAAAGGCAGATTTCCCGGATAATGATGAACGAACGTGGCTGTTACCAGTTTTCAAAAAGCCCGTATTTTTATTTTATCGACAGTAGGTGCATTTCACGTGGTCAGACCTATTTTTCTATGTGAAAACCCGAGTAAATTTGATCAAGGCTCATTGACATTGTTTTTAATTCTTCGATGAATTTAGTATCAAAGTTTTCTTAAGATAATCTTATTTCTATGTGTGGTGAAATCGAATAACTGAACTAAGCCTAAAGTATATACAATGTAGGGTAACTTTACGTCAAGTATGTGTGTGCATACAGTGTATAGTTTGAGGCAATAACAATGATTATAAAAGAGAAAAACTGCGTATTATTTTTCTTAAGGTCGAAACTAAGGTAAATTTTTTTTTAAAAAATTGCTATCGAGCCCGAGCCTCAGCTCGTTCTTAAATTATTTTAAAATTTTATCAAATCTGAGCCTCGTTGTTCTTATGTAAAAAAAGTATGTACTGTTGTATATTTATGGAGACTGGACTGGAGTTTCGTAAATTGTACATAAAAAAACTCCAAAACAGTTTAAACATTAGTACTTAAATAGTCCAGTCACGGGCCAAAAGAAAATTATCTTGTTGAAATATACACCTATCTCACCTCCGCGGGAGACTGTTTATTTGCCAACTACGCAGTGATTGAAAGTTTCAAAGAAGTGTTCATAGTGTGAAGAGCCGCCTCATGTCACGTACAAGCTCTCACACGATTTTCCCCGGTTCACTGCTATTGTAAAAGATTCGCGTCCAAAGGAATATTTAAAATATTAATGGCAGTTTTTTAGTTGTGTGGAAGATGAATGCCCAAATATTTTACAACTTAATTTCTTATCATTTTTAAAAGGCAAATGGCTCTTCTGTTTCTTTTCAAAACAGATTGCGGAGTCAAATGCAAAAATAGCTTACTGTTGCAAAACAAAATTGGTTTCGAAACTTTGAACACAGCTCGTGCATTTTCGATACTTTGAAAATAGAAACTGGTTCTTAAAACATTGGTTTACAAGAAACTATTCGCACGTTACAACGTAATAGGTTTCTAAACTTTAAAAAAAAAAGTTAGGCCAATCTGAGCCTCGTTGTTCTTACAAGAAAAGCCTGCAATTCACCTTTGTATCAATAAAACATTCATGGGCATCTGTTCCAATGAGCAAACAAGGCCCGGCCTATGAATTTCACTATAAACAGAAAATAGTGACATCTATTGCTAGTTTATATCCAAATGCAGGAATTTTGTACGTCCAGAAGCGGCCATATTCCCGGTTTAATGACATATTTATAATATACCAGTGAGATATCTGCTCGCAGCCGGTAATTATTTATATGAACAGAGAAAAACAAAAGATAACCGAGGCTTGGGGGAGCTTGGTCTCTGTGGATGGTCTTAGGGCGTGTGGATAAATGCGATACGCAGCATGTCAGCAGAATGTAAAGTCACATGCAAAAGCACCGAGTGATGAAAAATGTGCAAAAAAGTTGATAAAAATTAAAACAAAACTGGTGGCTGCCTTTAAAACTCAGTATGGTAGCTAATGATAAAAGCGTATAAGAAAAAAAAACTCCTGCTTTTTTCGCACATCGCATTGGTCGCCAAACCCACTCTATTTTCAAAAACACCTTGATATCATCCTCAACCAAACCGCCGGGCCTAAATCTTCTCTTCAAAGTACGACACTAATCTGATGTCGGTTGGTCTGAAAAATACTGGCTATTAAGGCTCCATAAAAAGTAACATACCTTAAATCTAAAACCCATTTCTCTCGTTCTCAAAGCTCGCTCGTGTGTCAACTCTTGCCTGCGCTCACGTTTTACCCAGTTACAGTTAACAAAATTGGTCGTGTCCGGCAGTCGATCGGCGGTCTAGCGACAACTGCACGCCACACATTATATACCGGTGTCTCGTTTCCAGGCTCTTATCTTTGAAGCAGCTAGAGAAAGTCCTGCGATAAACGAGGACCACATGTGTTGTGCTTGGAGCTCGATATTTGAGACTGTCTGTCGACGTTTTATTCTAGCGACCGAGTACAAATGGTAACGGCTTCTTTCAGCTAAGGGGCGTCTTAAAACTGATTTGGGGTCTTAGAATTATCCGAGTTCTAATTATTGGGGTTCAAACCCTTGATATTTGTCTAAGACAGCTCATAGTGCGTTTTAAAATCCTTTAGGGAAAAGGTCAAAACAATGGTATTTCCTAGGAACCCAATTTAGGGGATGGGGTATTATGTGCCGCCACCGACCACCTTTTTTTCAAAAATGTTGAATTTCAGGAGCAAATATCATGTTCAATGAAATAGATATTGATAAAGTGCTTGCGCCAACGCCTTCTTTGTGGAGAGAGGAGTCCATAATACACTAAAATCCAATACCCCTAAATCAGGTTTTGAGAAACTGAGCTCTGAAAAAAGTGGGGAGGGGTGGGGTAGGGGGGTCACCTTTTTCTAATGTTGTTTTCCTTAGAAATTAGAAAAAAAAATGTTTTGTTGATGAAAACATTTAAAATATATCCAGAGACGACGAACTGCACACTATAGGGTGAAAGTAGAGTAAATAAAGCTATTCAAGGGTGAAAATGGCGTACTTATTCTTGACCCCTATAATTCGAACCCCCAATAATTCGAAGTATTTTGCATTTCCCTTGAGACTTAGGGGTCCAACTGCATATAAAAACTCGCTAGTACAATTTCCTTTGTAAGCAGTCGACGAAGTTGAAACATTGTTACTATGATTGCACACTTTGGAACCTGACTCCGGCTTAGACACACACACATACACTCACACACACACACACGAATGGATAGTCTAAATTGAACTTGATAACAACCCTCATACGACCAATGCGGGTTAGTGCGGCTGTCGAACCAATATCTATTTCCGGAATATACGGACTTAAAAAAATCCGGCTAGAAAAAATAAATACGAACAAAAAAACAAGTACTTTTTTTAAAAAAACATCAGAGTCAGTTTGCAAATTCTATGGTACACCAAAAGATCGCTGCAGAAACACAAATTATTATATTAATTGTAAGACTCTAAAAGGAACCAGATGCCCTTTATCGGAGGAACTGAAGAAAAAAGTTCGACTACAACACCCGAGAAAACGTATTGGTCAATAAAAGCAGTTTGACAAGGCTTATAAATGCATAAAATAAAATGCCAAAATGGAATCAAATGGCACAAACAGTGAATTAAGAAAAGAAATAACTTTATTAAAATAAGTTAATCACGGACTGATAAAGCTTAGCTGCTTTACATAAAAAAATCCAACTTGTTTGAAAAATAAACGCAACGATGTCAAAAGGTCTAACCTTTCTGGCGAAAACCATTTGACAACTAGGAACCATTATAAATGATAAACAACAATGAATATAAAAAACATGGGTAGCTGTACATACACTACAGTAAAAATATGATTTGGCTATAAAAATATATCAAATAATGAATACTGGAAAATGTGGAATAATTTATAGTGCCCATAACTTTTTTATATTTCACATAAAAAAGAACATTTTTTGAAAACAACATCCCCATGAAAATTGAAATTTCTTGTTTGTTATTTTTAAAGTATATATTTCTTTCTACAAAAATAAAATAAAAATAAAAAAGAAAGACCATGGGCACTTAAAAGAACAACACGGTTGCTGTTTGGTAAACTTTGTGTCCCATACAACAGCGCCGCAGCTGGACAAGTTTTTTTTTGGGAAGAGTGAGTTGCCTTTGTGGGAGCGCATTAAAAAATAATTTTAAAATATCAAAGTAAGATCACAACTTTTCCGAACAAAAATAGGAAACTTATCTATTGATACTTTCTCCAAAATTATTATTTTTGGGGTGGGGAGAGGGGGGAGGGGGGTGGGTCCCGGCCCCTTCCCTAGCTACGGCACTGTGTGACGATGGACCTACTGCTCGCACATGCTCAAACTGGAACAAAGAACACCGATCGTTCAACACAACAACCCCACTGGACTGACTGATTAGTGTAGTTCACCTTACAACTGCGCTATACTGCACGTTTGCGCTCCAATCAACAATCAATTTTTTAAAAAATAAGTTCTCTTCTGAATCACGTTTGAGATCTTTAGATCCAAGAACGAGGACGAGGAAGAGTTTTGTCGCACTAGCCCACTGCGCATGCGCAACAGAGCTGCCATGGCCACACATATTTAAAATTATCCCTCGAGCTCGAATGGGCTAGAAGCCAATAGCTCATGAGGCCGCAGGCCGAATGAGCTATTTGGCTACTAGCCCATGAGGGCGAGAGGGATAATTGTTTTAGTAAAATCATACTAGTTGGTCAAAAATCAGAAGTAAAAAATATTTTTTTAAAGCTCTAAAATTAATTTTTTAATGTTTACGACAAATATGATCACGCGCAATTGCTACTCGTAGGCTATCACTAATAGCCTATGAGTAGCTTAGCCAATCAGAATGCAGCATTCATGATAGACCACTAGCATGATTTTACTAAAAGAGAATATAATGTATAGGTTCGACTAGTACTAAAACAAGGTGCACCAAGATAACTTTGTCCCAGCATTTAGCTTAGAAAATCATTTTGTATGCTATAGTTAACACTGTTTGAGGTAAACTAACATACTGTAAACGCTTTAATATGCTCCCCGGGGCTTATTTATTCTTAGACCTTCCACATGGGGGGCTTATTAGGAGGGGGGCTTGTTTAGAAATTGTCAACAACCAAAGACAGAAACACAATTAGCGGCTCTGTGTTCCTCTGGCATCGTAATCAGCACTTGCAAACACTAAGACAGATCTAACCATGTGTTTTTGATACAAGACGACTTGTTCATGGTTTAGCCCCATCGTTTTTATATTTTGGGGCGGGAGCTTATTAGATAGGGGGGCCTAATTTGAAACTTGAAGCTCAATACGGTGACCTTGTTAAAGTTTGTGTGGAATCGGATAACATTCTAAAAATTCTCATATACATATTTACAGCGCCGCAATCAAGAAACACACTCAGTTTATCCGGGAACTTGAAAACCAAAGACCTGACAGTGTTCTGAGAAGGAGGCGTCAACACGGCCATTATAGCGATCAGCTCATTGAGTACAGGGGAGCAGGATTTACAGAGGAGCAGCCCGGTTCAAACACGCTGGTTAAGGTAGCAGTCTGGGCACTAACCGCTTCCGTAGGAACTATGGCCCTATACGTGCTAAGTACGACAAAGAGGTGGATATGAACAAATTGAGATTGAATGGAGTTGAATTGAATTGAATACATCACTAGAAATTCAACAGTTCTATCCACGAATAGTTGAGTTATTACAAATTCTGTGTGCGACGTAACACATGTGTAAGAATATATCAAGAAAAAAGTGTTTGAATTATTTATGAGAAACTCAGAAACGGAAGACTCCCGCAAAAAAATCAGTCAGCATAACTAGTATTATGTTTTAATCAATCAGTCAGGCAGGCAATACCCTGGGTATACCAGAGACCGGACAACGAACAAACCAAAATATCAATTAATTTCAATCGGTCAGTCAAATATTAGTGTACCAATTATTCAGTTAATAACAATTTAATAATTATTTGCCGAAGGCGAATATCTAGCGAGCAATTAACCATCACCAAGATATTCACCAAGCTTGAGGCGAATAATTGTTTTAGAAAAATTACTCCGTTTCCAAAGATTTGCGCAAAAAATCATATCAGCAACTCAAAGTTGATAATTTTGTGTGTATTAATGTGCATACTTCTTTTGATCGTTTACATGTTTTAAATTCCCTGGGCGCCGCCATTTTGAAATGTGACGTGTTACGGTAGCAATGCCAGGCTCCCTCTCGTTCATTGCTATTTTGTTCATCGAGAGTGGAGAACTATCTATTTTGAATTGCGGGTGTGGACTTAATGAAAGTTTTGGGGTTACAGCAATTGTACTTACTCTCACTGAACTTGATATAAGATAAGAGTTCAGCCAATTTACATGCCAATGTGCCATTGGTTAACCATTCAACCAATCATTACAACGTATCAATTATTTAATAATCCGCTTAATAAGATAGCAATTCGTCTAATTCAATTAGTTATTTTAGTTACGGCTACAGATCATTCAAAATCAATTACAACAAAAACGACACAAGAGAAAAATTTATATATATAAAATAGCTCTTGCTTATGGCAAAATGGGATAAAAAGAAACCCGTTTGTAATATTTTTAAGTTATCATTTTCATTAGAAACAAAAGACAGTTTTTAGGGAACAAAACAAATTTTGACAGAACATGAACGCGAAGAGGGCGAAACTTCTTCTTCTTCAGCTATCTTGGATTATGACGTCGCTCCAGGACGGGTAGCCGCTCCTTCGCTGGCTACGAGGGAAGGGAGGCCCTGGGGCCAAGCGGTGTCAGTAGAAAAAAAAGAGACCTTCGGATATTGATTTAGTTTAGAGTTCCACAACCTCGATTTTGACAACGACTCGAAACTCAATAAGGCTATTCCCAAGCCTTGGACTTTTCGCCCTGTTCTCGGTCTTTTATCAGTTTATACTACAATAAGAAGTTCTCTTACTTTGTGTTAACAGTTAAGAATGTTACATACTTATTTATCTACAGAAGGTATTGCCTTTAAGTCCCTATCAAGCTTAATTTTTTACTGTTTGGATTAAAACTGTTGTCATCTGTACATTCAAAATTCGAATAAATAAAGAAAATTTCCACGTCTCAGTGTGCTTTTTAATCAAAAAAAGATTGGAATGTAAATTTTGACCGAGCAGACTGGGGACTGGTAACCCGTGACGTAGCAGCAGTGAACTATTAACAGCATAGTCAGAGTTATTAACGGTTTAGTTATTTTCCTAAATTTTACTAACGTTGTTCAGTTACTGTGCTCATTTAGTGGGTGGCTCCTCCTAAATTATTGTTCTTCAATAGGTAAAGGATTCAATGGAGCCGAAACCAATTGTGGAATTGCACACAGTTTGGGCATCCTGCTGATGAACAGTAACTGTTTTGTATTTTCTGTTTCAGCAACGTATACAGTTTGTCTGAACAAATTTAAATGTGTTTTTTGTTTGAAAAAATTCATTTCTCTTAAAAAAATGTCATAAAATGTATATTTCAAACAATTTCAAAGGAATAATTTATTGATGATTGATAGCAATGTGACTATTATAGCCAGAACTGAATTTTTTGAGATAAAAAAGATTGTCTCTGCTTACGCCTCGTGCTACGTCATCATTACACACTTATGTTTAAAAAATGTAACAGTTAGACAACGATGTGGAGTTTTCAACAAGTCGATAGTCAACGAGGCGCAAAGCGTTTTCTATTAGATTCATAGAATAAGGCGAGTAGTCTTGTTTTGGTAGAAACCATTAAGTATATTACCTTCGAAGTGTTGAGAACCCGCAAATTTTTTGTTTAAAAACATCGGCTGTGTACTCGCTATTTATCGCCCAATAGGCAGTGAGTAGCTTAGCCAATCAGATCTTAGCATTCATGTTAGTGTGCCGCCAGTTGATTGCTACTACACGCTTTTTTTTATAAGAACCAGTAAATTTGGCCGAAGCACATTCTTAATTTTTTTGGCGATTTGAGCCTCAAATTTTTGTGTGGTTTAAATCGAAAAAAACTCGTCGATCGTCTTAGTTTATATGAATGATTTTGAAATAGATAAAAGTTCTTGTACTTCCAAGTTTAAAAGTGATCTACGCCAGCGGAGGCAGAGCGTGAATATCATAAAATAACAAGGATAGGATTACTTAAGCACTACAACGTTGAATGATTTTATTTTAGAAAAAGAAATTTTGTTTACAACCTTCATGGTAGTTAACAGGCTTCACTTGTCTTTTTAATATCCCAGTTGATAGCGATGCCCGTAGTGTTTCTTGAGGTAATTATTTTATTGGTTTTTTAAAATACTTGGCCGATGAACGCCCTACAATGTGATACCACAGCGGATGTAAAAGTATTCCATGAACGTACAATCTGGTATGTCTTCTCGTCAGGATTCCAATGCTCTTAGCGTTGCAAAGAATAGATTCCATCCTTCTGTAAGGGGGGATTATATTTAAAAGAGTTAGAGGGAGGTTTGAAGAGGGAAATTTTTGACAAAAAAACACCAAACCGTCCCTCGTGCAACTGCAGCTTTGGTTTGGGGTCATTTTGGCTATTAGTTCAGAATTAGTTCTATAAACTCCTCTTTTAATCCCCATAACTCAAACTACCAACTAAAATATCTATTATTCTCCTCAAAACTCACCCACAAAATCTGAAATATTCGAGTTTCTGTCATTTTCATTCAATCTGCGATCGTATGATCGGATTTTTGAAATTTTAAACTATGGATCCGGACGCCGATATCAGCAAAAACATTGAAAGTCGTCATAAAATAGCTTCTGTAACCCTGCTTTTTAAGATTGAAACTCGCTACTGCAAAAGAAAGATTCTTTCTTTAAAAACATCTCTGTTCATCTACAGCGGCTAACTTGTCCACAAATCATTCAAATTGTCATCCTGACTTCTGCCGAGTTCAGATAACGCCCATTTCTTATTGTCAATTTCCGCAGTTAATCTTGTATATTGTTGTACAAGAGCATCGAATCCCATCCCTACAGACTCGTATGCCTTCAATGCTTGCTCGGCACTTTTTAGTTCCGTGGAGCTCTCTTCTTCCGCAATCTCCAGGTAATCTCTAAAAGAAAAGTTGTTCTTTGTAATAATGCAGGCCTAAATTCCGTACTCACCCATACTTCATTATGCATACGAAGCTATTGATCTTCAAAACCAAAATATCGGAGGTGAACCTCACTTTACGGTCAATCAAAAATTCTCGAAATCACTTTTAGGGTTAGGAGTAATGGTTAGTGTTTGGGTAAGGGTTATATCTCCTAATTCCCGTGACGAAAATGTGGAGTTTAGCGACCATAAACTGCATGAAAATGTTAAGTTGGTGGCCATTACTGTATGCATAATTAAGTATGGGTGAGTACGGAAATTTTACCTAATGCACAACATTGTTTTCCAAAGCTTCACCCTTTCAATCCCAGTTGTATTGGTAGATTCTCCCAATTACAGCCCAAACATTTCATTAGACAAGTTTGGGAGAATTTTATTTTTCATCTCCTGTAGTTCGCTTCGTTTTTTGATCAATTCTCTCTTTCTTGGTACCCAAACGGGATTGAAAGGGTTGATTCCCTTGCAGTGCCTTCCGTCCCTAAAAGAAGCTAATCTGGTTAACCATTGAGTACTCTGGAAACTAGACTAACCAAAATGATATGATAGTGACGCAATGGAATGATCTGCCTTCCTGAATCACGAAGTATTTTTGAAGGCTATTAATAATGAAGACATGAGAATAATAGCAAGATTGACCAGCAAAGCTTTGAAGCTGGTAAATCTGCTGACCATCAGGGCCCAGTTGTTCAAAAGACGATTAACCCTAATTCAGAGTTAATTACCATGACAACCAATAGGTTTTGTTAAGAGTTAACCCTGGATTAAAGTTAATCGGCTTTTGAACAACCGGCCCCAGGGCTCAGTTGTTCAAAGGCCGATTAGCACTAACCCTGGGTTAAAGAGTTTTAACCTGCTTTTCTTGTTTCCAACCTGACAGAGACTAGTTTGAGCTGTAATTTCGGAATTGACAGGTTTATTCCGTGGAAAATCTAAACAGAATTTTACGTTCTTAGAGGAGAACGGACATTTTTAATTTTGGCTCAACGCAGGGTTAAAGTTAACCAGCCTTTGAACCAAGATGAGTGGCTCAACGGAGGGTTAAAGTTAACCAGCCTTTGAATAACCCAGCCCAATATGAGTGGCTTAACCCAGGGTTAAAGTTAATCAGCCTTTGAACAACCCAGCCCAGTGAATGGCTTAACCCAGGGTTAAAGTTAACCAGCCTTTGAACAACCCCGCCCTGATGAGTGGCTTTACCCAGGATTAAAGTTAATCAGCCTTTGAACAACCCAGCCCAGATGAGTGGCTTAACCCAGGGTTAAAGTTAACCAGCCTTTGAACAACCCAGCCC